>PVJX010001608.1:31640-88180 GCA_004027295.1 Dolichotis patagonum | reverse complement strand
ATGGTTTAACTTTGTAAATTGAACAACTATTTCCAAGAAGTCAGTATGTAATTTGTCAAGCAATAATTTTTTTAGGTTTTTTTGTTGTTGTTCTTTTCCTTTTTTCCTTGGAATACTGTATTGTTGCTACCCTTTATTCTGTTTTTTTTTTTTCTCTTTAAATGAAATTATTAAAAAATTTAAAAAAAACTCTAGTTTACAAGGGTATGTTCAAACTTCTCGTAAGAGAAAAGATTTTCAAAAAATATCTTTGTTGATACATAAATAAAGCAAATAAATATAAAATACTACTTAGAGCTGGGCATAATAGCACATGCCTGTAATTCCAGCCCTTGGGGAACCGAGGCAGAAGGACTGCCATGGGTTTGAGGCCAGGTTGGACTACATAGTAAGTTCAAGAGCAGCCTGAGCTGTATAGCATGACCTTGTCTCAAAAAAAACAAACAAACAAACAAACAAAAACCACCTTAGAATCGCTATACCTCTTTTAGAAACCCTATACTAACTTTTTTATTAGTATATGTTTGCAATACATATTTCATTCACCTTAGGCAATGGGTACATATACATATTGCAAATGTTTTCTAAGGCACTACTGGAAGAGTAACTCAGACAGAAAGCTCAGAATCTCACAGGATTGCATACTTCATTTAAGCTGTTTTCTTTTGCTCTGTAGTTAGAGATAGGGTCTTGCTTTGTAATTAGTGGCGCACACCTGTGATCCCAGCTCTTGGGCAGTTGAAGCAAGAGGATCATTGTTGTTGTGAGTCTGAGCCCAGCCTGGGCTAAACTGTGAGTTCAAAGCTAGCCTTAACTACACAGAAAGACCCTGTCTCAAAAATAATAATAATTTATTGTGCTGGGTCTCAGGTACATGTATTTTCAACTTTGTGGGATATCATTAACTACTTTTTAAAGCAGCAGTATCAAATAAACACTGTCAGTCTTTACAATATTCACTAGTATGACAGATACAAAACAGAAGTGAATTCTAATGGGTGGGGATTTAGCTCAGTGGCTCAAGCGCTTGCCTGGTAAGCGCAAAGTCGTAAATTCGGGCCGGGGATTTAGCTCAGTGGCTTAAGCCCCTGCCTGGCAAGCGTGAGGTCGTGAGTTCGATCCCCAGTACCAAAAAAAAAAAAAAAAAGAAGAAGAAGCGAGTTTTTTTTTCTCTATTTACCTGATTACTAATAAGGCTTGCATTTTTTCATAAATTTAACTATGAGGTTCACCCTTTGTGAATGGCCTATTCATATGATGTGCTCACTCTATTTATAGTATCACTTCTTTATTGATCTGTAATTCATATATGGATTCCATATATGTATATATGGAACTCTTATGGGATATGTATGTTCTAATATGTGTTGCAAGCATTTTCTCTCATTTTGTGGCTTGTCTTTTCACACCAATTGTGGTAACTTTTTTGTAATTTGTTGTTTGTTTGGTTTTGTTTGGTGCCAGGAATCAAACTCAAGTAATTTTATTTTTAACATAATCAAATAAATCAATCTCTCTCATGGTTTGTGCTTTCACATTCTCACTTAAGAAATCTTTCTCTGTCAGACAAGGTAGCACACTCCTGTAATCCCAGCACTCAGGAAGCTGAAGTAGGTGAATGGTTGCAAGTTCAAGACCAGCATGGGCTACACAGTGAGCCCAAGGCCAGCCTGAACTGCATAATGAGACCCGGTCTCAAAAAGACAAAAACAAAAAAAAAAAAAGGAAGGAAGGAAGGAAGGAAGGAAGGAAGGAAGGAAGGAAGGAAGGAAGGAAAGAAATCTTTCTCTACCTGAAGTTATTCTTTTTTTTTTGGTACCGAGGATCAAACTCATGACCTCGCACTTGCAAGGCAGACACTTATGCCACTGAGCTAATCCCCAGCCCTGAAGTTATTTTTTTACAGTTTTTATAGATTTGAAGATTTTCCCCACATTAAGATTTTTTTTAATTTATTGAATTTTTTTTATTAGTATGTATTTGTAATATATAATTACATTCATCTTGGGGAAATGGTATTATACACATCACATCTTAATCATTTTTAAGGCCAGCCTAGGCTGTATAGCAAGACCTCCTCCCCTCACATTAAGATTTTTAACTCATCAGGAATTTATTTTTGTGTACATAAGAAGGCCTAATTAAAGTTTCTATATTTTTAATGTGGATACCAGAACTGCACTGACTTTAAATATCATTGTGTCGCTGGGGATTTAGCTCAGCGGCATAAGTGCCTGCCTTGCAAGCACATGTCGTAAATTCAATCCCCAGTACGGATTAAAAAATATATATATATCATTGTGTCTCACTGCAAGTTTACATGGTTGTAAGCAGGCAAGAAGTACACATGTAAGGAAGAGAGTATGCTATGTGTATTTTTTATACATATGTGTATTTTTCAAGTTGCTTATTTCAGTTACACTCTCTGAAACTATTCAGTCCAATCCCAGAGATAGCTCTTCAAATATCTGAAGAATGAAATCATTTGCTTCTTCTTAAATCTATTTCAGATTAAACAGTTGTAGCTCTTTCCGATGAAATTATTTTTCTCCCATAATGAAGTTTCTATATTGATTACCTTCCAATCAGCTTTTTTTTTAGACAAGGTATCCCTAATGCAGCTCAGGCTGGCCTTGAATTCACAGTGATCCTCCTGCCTCAGGTGCCCAAGTGCTGGGATTTTGGGCCTGCAGCACCTCACCCAGCTTTCCAAGCACTTTTGGGGGGTGTTCTGATACAGGGTCTTGCTATGAATTTCAGGCTGGCTTGAAACTCACTGTAATCCTCCTGCCTCCGCTCAAAGTCCTTTTCTTAAAATGTAGTCTTGACTCTTACACTTTACTGCAGTCATAATGCAAAACTTTTTTTCAAGTCAACATCTTGGTTCCTACCATTTGCAATTTTATCCATCATTCTACTTTTGTTATTGGAGATATTATATCATATTTTGCTATAAGCCCCGAGATCACTTCCAAAAACAAGATTTTTAGCCAAGCCTCATATATTGCTCATTCAGATTTTCTTTTTCAATTTAACCTCAAAACTTTTAGTTGTATAAATAATTCATGTTATTGGTTCTTTCTGAAAAGTGATTCTGTCATCCAATATATTAGCTCTTCCTCAACTAAAAATTAGTCTGGCCTATGTCTTACCTTCACTCAAACCTTCCATTCATTTAGAGGATGGAATCTTGCAAATGCCCTCCTTCCAAATCAACAGACTTAAAGAGATTTTCCAATCATGTACTATTATCAAGTTCACACTCCTCTATCCTGCCACCAAAGAGGCAAATTTCCTGCTGAAATCCTGACACATACTATGTCTCTGGTCCTCTGATTTATTCATTCAATAGGAAGAAAGGAAAGAAGGAAGGAAAGGAGGGAAGGAAGGAAGGAAAAAAAGAGAGGTGAGGGGAGTAGAGGGGAGGAGAAAACAGGGGTGGGGGGTAGAGTATGTAGCTCAGTGGTAAGTGATTGCCTAGCATGTACAAGGCTCTGCATTCAAACCCCAGTACCGTGGAGGAAGAAGGAAGGAGTTCAGTTTGACAAGGACTAAAGCCTCATCAGTCCATGTAATGCTCAATTATCATCTCTTTTTGGTTTGTCTGACCATTTATTTTTTGAGACAGGGTCTTGCTATGTAGTCCAGGCTAGGCTCAAACTTTTGACAATCCTCCTGCTTCAGCTTTCCCAGTGCTAGGATGAAAAGCATACACATCTGTCACATCTGGATCCCAATAATCACCTCTTGCCCTATTCAAAAACACCTACCTATCTAAATAACAGCTGAAAAATTTTGCAGAAAACTAACATTGAACTTACCAAATGCTCTAACTCAAAATTTTAGTGAATTATAATGTAATTATTCACTTACTTGAACATAATTGATAAAGTCTTCCTTGAAAAGTGCTCTTCGCTGTATTTTGTATTCTAGATCAGAAGCCTTCTTAATGATAGCCCTAAGGAAAAAGCCATTTAAACTATAATACTCAAAAAGAACAAAAGTTAATTAACTTTGGGTTTAAAGTATACAATATATATTATATATATAATACACATATATAGTATATATATACATATATAATATACATATATTATATATAATATACATATGATATACTATAATATACATATGATATGCATATACATGTATTTTATATATATAATATACATATAGTATTCTTTTAAAACATATTCATCAAGATATATAATTCCATTATCCTTCTTAAATAAGTAGTCTTCAAGTTGTGTCATATACAGGTACAAACTCCCTATGATGAATGTGATCATTACGTATACTCAAAATGCACCAATAAACGTCATTTTGTAAAAAAGGTAAGTACTGTCTTACATGATTACTTCTGGGTTTTTTCCTCCAGTGGCAAACTTTTATATTTACTAAACGTAAGAAAAAAAAACAGACGAGTAGAAGAAAAACAGGCTATATAGAGCTGAATAGAAAAAAGGGAGAAAATTAAAAAATTAAAAGTACACCCTGCATTGTATTGTAAGATGGGCTATCATGAAGAAGCCTACTTCTGGGTTCCAAGGCTATAAGGATGAATTTTTAAGCCTTTAGGAAAATCATCTTGTCAGGATCATTGACATTCCCTCCCCAGCAAAGCAAATAGATTTCTTTTCCTCTAAATTCAGTCACTTGAACGTTTGAACAGGGAGCTGGGGGTGGGGGGGCACTGCTTTGTTTTTGAGATGCCTGAATTTGAAATCTGGCCTTATGCATGCTAGCTAGGCAAGCTCTCTACCACTGAACTACATACTCATCCCTCAACAGGCAACTTTTTATAATAATCAAATCTCTATAGTAAACTTGCTTTTTGAGACAGGGCTTCACTATATCACTATGTAGTCTAGAATATGAACTCACTATGTAGTCCAGACTGGCCTCTTAACTTACAATCCTCCTGCTTCAGCCTCCAGTATGCTAGGATAAAAGATGTGCATCACCATACCTGGCTTCGTCATCTTTAGTTAAGAAGTGAATGCACAACATATGCATATTAGGCAAATTTAATGCAAGATGTACTGGACAATTATACATGGTAATGATATTTACTGAGCACTTTCTAAGAGTCTCCACTGCTATCTTACGTGTTTATTCTTTTGTTGTTCTTGTTCTGTTTTATTAACAAGTGTGTATTTTGAGGCTCCCAGTCACTCTAAACCAAAAAGAAAAGTCACAGAATACCACTAAAAGTAATTTTAACAAATCACTGAATGCCAATTACGTGCCAGACGCTGTGCGTAGGCTTTCGGATCGCACACGAAACGACATTAAATGGTTCCTATTAGCGAGTCTAGTTAGGAAGACTTATTCTCCTCCTGGGTTCCAGCAGCCCCCTCCTCCTATTTCTAGGGCACGACACTCGCTCTAACTAACCCTGCAGCTAAAATGTTTAAATTGTCTGAATTTCCCGCCATACACAGTACCCTAATTAGCTGCTGATGGGCAAGGACCCTGGTTGTACCATCTTTATAGCCCCAAAACCCGGCTCCGTGAAGGGCTGACAGTGTCTCTGGTAGATAAATGGACTGACACATCACCTTACAGTGGATAAGTGTTTTACTCTGGGTAGCAAAGGTCTGGAAATGAGCTTTTACTGAATCAGATAAAATGAATATAAATCAACTATTCTCCACCCTTGACACCCAGACACACACATCCCCAAACCTCCCTTCCGCCCGCCCCAGCCCTCTCACTTAATCTCCGCATGACTGAACAATCCAATGCGCTCCAGTTGTTCCAACTCGGGAATTCGATCTTCTATGCGTTCCTGAATTATCTCCGCCATGAGGTTGGAACTCTACAAGCCGGCGGGAGGTGAGACACTGACACGCGAAGAAAGCGCCCACCTTCCCGTCGGTAGACCCAGCCTTAATGCTCACACTCTCTGACGTAACGTGCGCCTAAGGTCCCGCCCTTTCCGCTTCCGCTTTTGGCAACGGCCCTTCAGCTCTCCCGGCCGCTGTCTCCTCTCTGTGGCTGACCGTGGGATTGCAAGCCAGAAACCTTTCCGTTCCGCGGTGAGGACTCGGGCGGAGGGGCGTGGCCAGATGGGGGCGGGAACCAGAGGGGCGGGGCTATTTTGCGACGCGGGACACGGCAGGCATTAGAAAAAGTACCCCGCGTACCTGAAAGTGGCCTGAAGCGCGTTTTCTACTACATATTGTCTGTTTTTGTTGTGTTTCCTTCCCTCACCCCAATTTCCGAACCTAAAAAAATATAGTACGTTAGAATACCTAAGCATTTCAAAAAGGAAAATCACAACGGCCTCTAAAACTGGCCCGGCTACCCAGAACCCTTCGTCCTAGTTTTCTTCCGCATTTAGTGAAGCAGCGTGGTGACCCTGATTTCCACGTGCCAGTTAGAATCTTATTGGGTGATTAATTTCAAAATGAGAAGAAATATTTATTATTTAAATAATCTGATTGTGTAGAAGAAGCTCTTCCAAAACCTTGGCTCTGGGTAAATATCAGATACTGTAATATGTTTTAGGGAAGGGGATTTTGGTATTGAAAAGTTTGGGGGTTACTGAAATAAGTCAACAAGGTATAGATAGACCCTCCCTGAAGCCTAAAGCGTTACACAAGCAGTTTAGCATTGCTAAGAGCACATCTGACAATGCTGATGTAATTCCTAAAACTAAGATAACCACTGGGTCACTCTATTCTTTTAAAAAAGTTTTTGGAAGATGATCAGCCAAAGCAGGAGTTCTTGTTAGACCTGTTTATTTCATTATTCACACTAGCACCTTGATCCTCTACGTGATTTATGAGAAGGATCTAGGCTTAGCAATTCACCAAGCACCATGACTGTAGCTTTCGTTCCTTTTGTCATTTCACATTTTAACCCTCTGGCCTCAGAACTGAGACAAATGTTGGCTTTATCATTTCTTAACTCAGCTGCATGACAGAAGCATGGAGGAAAACCATAACTGTACAACACAGGTGCAGTTTCTTTATAATAGCAATATTACTGGGTCCTGTGTTAAGAGTAAGAGTGGGAATGACACCAGGTAGTAAGCTTTATGGGCAGGAATTTTTTTCCCGTTTTATTCACTGCAAGGTGAGAGCAATCCCTATCATACAATAAGCACTCAGTAAATAAATGCATGAAATAAGAAAATTTACTTGCAAAATTTCTTAAAGTACAAAAAAGTCAGCAAGCTCTGACAAATTGTCATAGTTTATTTGAGTCAAATTTGATGTACAGTTTTTAAAACAGCGTAACTACAGATACTCTCCTCCCTCATTTTGAAATTTAGATTTTATGTTTATCTTGCTCTTAATTACAATGGAAATGGCAAAGCCTCCTTTTCACTTCTGCATCTCCTAACAGCTATCTAAGTATTACTGTGTACATAGCTACTATGCGCACTAAATTTATTTATTTATTGAGACAGGGTCTTGCTATATAATTCAGGCTGGTCTTGAACTCACCATGTAACCGAGGCTGGCCTTGAATTTGCAGTGATCTTTCTGCTTCAGCCTACCAAGTGCTAGGATCACAGGCATGTGCCATCATGCCTGATTTTGTTTCAATTCTTTTTTTTTTTTGGTACCAGGAATCGAACTCACGACCATGCACTTGCAAGGCAGGTGCTTATGCCACTGAGCTAAATCTCTGGCTTTGTTTCAATTCTTATAACCCACCTAACACATCACATAAATATGTAAACATCGATCCAAAAAGGAGCTCTTGAGAAGGTAAAAGCACCAACTAGGGGCTGGGGATCTAGTGTAGTGATAGAGAGTTCTTGGCATATGTGAGGCCTCAGATATCATCTGCAGCACCAAAAATATCATCTGCAGGAGAAAGCCCAGACAGCAGAAAAAACTGCATAATGCCCAATATGGGCAAAAAATATGTGCACTTGAGTCCGGAAGTATAAAATGCCCCTCAGAATGTTTGATTCTATTTTAGTCTTGTATTTTATCTTTAAAATTTGCCATAAATGTCATGTTAGTAAGGTGGTACTGACTGGAGAAGTCCAAGAAAACACAGATCATCTCTGGATCTGGAGATAATCTACACTTGGCCAAGATAGATGGGCCAAGATAGATGGGTCATACATATATATATAAATGTGTGTGTGTGTGTGTAAAAATGTGTGCACTGGAGTGTACATTTAGGATTTGTACATTTAGATATTATACTTTAAGAAGAAAAAGTTAATTACCAAATTCTCTCTTTGAGAATCTTTCTCTTTTTTACTATAATTTATTTTTTTGTTTTATTTTAAAACAAAGCAGATCAGAAGAAAAGAATGTAAGACAGGATTTCAAAGCAAGACAACAGGAGATCAACAGTGGCTACCATAATGTCTCGTTTTCTTCTAAATAGTTGTCTATATCTTTACACAGAATGAATGTATACAAAACAAAATAGTATAAAACTGATCAAGACAGAATAATGAAAGCATTACAGCCTTCAAAACCAGACAATAGGAAAATCAACAATGACTACCATAATGTCTCTTGTTCTCTTCAAAATAGCTGTCCAAACCTTCATGTATGTTGAAATTAAATAATACAAAACAGACTAAAACCACTCTAAACAAAGAATAAAAGCATTACTGGATTTCACAGCATGGCGATAGGAAATCAGCAATGGATACCATAATGTCTCTTTTTCTTCAAAGTAGCTGTTCATATCATCATGCATAATATAATCAATTCTTGTACTATTTAGGAGAAGTTCTAGGCATGTATAAGCCTCTACATGTATATCTATCCTTTCTGCATTAGAGGGAAAAACAAAACAAAACAAAGCAAATTACTAGAAAAACAAGAAACAAAAAAGACAAATAAATAACAATAGCAAAGAGCCCAAAACATAGAATATCATTCTCTTTAGCTTCATTGTTTACTTTTATATGTGTGTCAGGAAAGAATTTTGGTGGTTTTTTTTTTTTTTTGAGATGAAGTCTTGTTATGTAGTTCAGGCTAGCTTTGAATTCATGATGTAGCCCAAGTTAACCTTGAACTTGCAGTGATCCTCCTGCCTCAGTATCTTGAGTGTTGGCATTACAAGCATTAGTCACCATGCCTGACTCAGAATTATTTTTTTAACTTTTAAATTTTTATTAGTAAATGTTTGCAACACATAATGAAGTACATAATGCAGTACATTCATGAAGAGGAGTTGAGTTGGTACATTGAAAAATATCGTATTTTTGAAGATTTATTTTATTTATTTATTATTACTTTGATTTTTTCGAGACAGGGTCTCACTATATAGTTCCAGCTTAACTTGAACTTACTAGGTTGGTCTCAAATTCACAGAAATTCTTCTGCCTCAGCCTCCTGAGTGCTGGGATTACAGGTGTGTGCCAGCACACCTGGCAAACATCTTAATTCTTTTTGGCTCCCCTATCCTCCCCACCCCTTTTAAGGGTAAAATTATTAATATACAGTGGTACCACAGTTCACAAATTTAATTTGTTCCAAGATTCTGGAAAAGATGGCTACATTCATGTTTTTGTGGAAAAGATGACCACGGTTGTGTCCTGTTCATCACTTGATGCAGAGGTCACAAACAAAAACAAAATTTTGCCAAACACTTCTGTTTGAGAAAAACAGGAACAGGTACCACTGTACAAATCATCAGTCTTCTCTCTCTCTCTCTAAAAGTGTTCATATGAAATTTGCATTCAAGCCCATAAAATATTAGTACTTGTATTAACATACATTATTATGATTTTTCCCAGGTTGTCAAGTAAGATTGATCCCAGAAAGGTTTATCCTGATCACCCAGGCTTAGAGAAACACTTGGCCCCCATTTCTGTGCTGATGAGCCAATGTGGAAAACAGCAAAGAGGACTCTCAGTTAAGGTCCTCAGACAATCTCCCCCCCCCCATACTGGGGATTGAACTCACGACCTCACACTTGCCTCGCAGGTGCTTATGCCACTGAGCTAAATCCCCAGCCCGTGAGACAATCTCTTAAGGAGCTGTCAGATGAACACTAACCAGATGTTTGCAAATCAAGTTAAAATTTCTATTCTTGCCTTCCAAGCACTTGAATGTAAACTACAAAGTAAACTTGAGCTTTTCCTTGGGATAGTCACATTGTCACATCTGAAGATTAAATTCACAGGCAGCTAGCTCTTTGGTTAAAAACGGAGAGAAAGAAATAGTTGTCTATCTTATTATTACTTTATGAAAGGAAGTCCCTAAATTCAACAGTGATGAGACGCAAGGCACCTGGAATCCCATCCCCCTGCCTTGTTCGAAGTCCCCTATCCAACTCTCCCACACCGAAAGTGCCTGCAAACTTCAAAGTCAGAGCAGAAGTGATAGACACAGACTTGTCTTTGATGCCTAAGAATATCAGAGACACCAGTTCGATGTGAATGCAAAGCATCTGTACTTTTCAAACCTTTCATGTTATCTCGCTTTGCCAACCACAAAAGCTGAAAAGTTTGAGGTGACACTAAAATATTTGGAACCAGTAACTTTTCATTTCTTTTTCTATTATTTATAGCTTCTTTTACTTCGAAAACCACACTGGATAGTAAATTACTTCTGGCACGCAGCCTTGTCAGCTTGCCAAATTTCAACTGGAGCAAGTTTTTACAGCCAAGCTAATAAGCCCTGAAAATTAGGAGGGAAGTATAATGGAAATAATGACATGGTCTTTAACTGCAGGAGCACAGAATGACAACGTGAGATTCTAATGGATTCTACTTTTTAAAAGTTTTCTTTCTTCTCATTAAATCTCCACATTTTTAAGGTAGAGTTTTAAACACAGGTAAATGGAGAGAGTTTCTTTTAATGGGGGAAAAGCAGTTTTGTGTTTTTCCTCGTGACTTAAGCTTACTGCTTTTTGTAAACTCAGAAAACAAAAACAAAACCAAGAATATGGTAGTTTGGGTCTAACAACCTACTATTATAGCAAACTGACATCTTGAAAAAACGTGTTCTGAAATGATTGGCTTCCAGGATGGGGCCTGGTGATTGTCTGTGTATGAATACACCTCATCAAAGCCATAGCTGATTAGCTACATCAACTTTTTTTTTTTTTTGCCCAAATCCAGAGAGAAACTCAGTTCCAGCTTAAGTAACTTTCAGATCTTTTTTGAATGAAACTTCCAAAAATTGAAAATGAATATCACATTTGATTTTTATCCCTGAAAGGAACTTGGGAGGTAATATCTATATCTCTAAACTTAATTCTGGTATCTGTTCCCATTCATAACTTAGAAGTGATGAGGAAAATTCTTTTCTCCTCATCTCATTCTGTCTTCCAATTAGACCTGGGCTGATTTAGCCTTAGTACTACATGCTCAGTCCCAAACTGTTGAAACCAAAACAAAGTTTGGAGTTTCATGTGTACATGTGTGTATAACTATCTAAAATAATAAGGCTTTGCTCTAAAATGTCTGCTTTTTTATAGTTTCCCAACCATTTCATGCTATTTTTTACCTCTCTTAACATATACTATTCCCTGTCCCTGGGATATCTTTTGCCCAATTATCCATTTGGTAAGTTTTGTTCATAAAAAAGACTAAAAAAGGAAGCCTACCCTGAATATTTCACCACAACCACCAATGTGTACTTAGATACATTGATATAAAAGGCTCAGACTTTGAATCTCTTTTTTGTTCCCTCTCACTAGCTCTCTAAATGATGCTGCTCAGGCCCATACTTCAAGTGTCATCCAATTCAACTGCGTGATGAGGGAGCTGTTCGTGTCTGCAATATCCAATAGATATTGCACTAGGGCACTGGCCGTATGTGTGTATCAAGTACTTGAAATGTGACTAGAAAAAATGAGAGGCTGATTTTTTTAAACCTTTGATAAGGCAATGAATTTGTCTGTTTCTCTGAGACAGGGTCTCACTCTATAGTTCAGGCTAACCTTGAACTCACTGTGCACCCCCAGGCTGGTCTTCAACTTGCAGCCAATCCTCCTGCCTCAGTCTCCCAAGTTCTGGAATTATAGGAGTACATCACCACCCTCTGCAAGACAATGAATTTTTAACATTACTTTTTAAAATTCAAATTTCAGTTGCTACACATAGCAAGTGGCTGCCACATTGCACAGCCTGGATCTAACCTGAAAATTTACAGTAGTGTCCCCTAAATTCCTTATTCATACCAGTAAACCCAACTGCCTACTCATCATCACTACTTAGAGACCTTTTAGACATTTCACATTAGTATGCTAAGGGGTTTAAGATTTAGCTCAGTGGTAGAGCACTTCCTAGGATGTACAAGGCCCTGGGTTCAAATCCCAGCACTGCAAAGCTGTAATGATTTAGTAGTATGTCTAAAACCAAGCTCCTGAAGTTCTCACCAAAACACCTGCTCTAGCTCTAATGCTCCCTATCTTGATTAATGACAGATCCATTCTTTTAATTTCTCAGGCCAAAGCCTCAGAGCTGTTCATAACTCTGTATCCAACTCATCAGCAATCTTCCTTGTTTTAAAAAATATAACCACTCCTCATCACCACCAGTACTGTCACCCTACTGTAAACTACCACAAATCTTACCTGGATTTTTGCACTGGTCTCTACATTTGCACACTGGTCCCTACATTTGCACACGGGTCACCTTGAGTCTGTTCCTAATGCAGCAGCTAGCTATTTTGTTGGAATATAAACCAGACCACATCATTCCCCTGCTTAAAGTCCTATGGCTGGGATGGTTCCTTTCTTCTTTCTTTTCTTTTCTTTCTTCAGCACCCTTACTCCCACTGGGGATCCACTCCAAGGACACACTACCCTAAGCTCCCTTCCTTGCTCATTGTTTTGAAACATAGAGCAGCCTGAAGTAGTCCAAGCTGGCCTTGAACTCACTACCTTCCGGCCTCAGTCTCCAGAGTAACTGGGGTTACAGGCATGTGATACTGTGCCTGGCTCCTATGCTGATTTCTCGATTCATTAAAAGCAAAAATGAAAATAGTTTCATTCGCATACAGTTTCCTATATGATCCAGTGCTCTGCTTCTTTCTCCCTTCTCTGGCCTATTTCCTACTCCCATTCCTAGGCTGTACCCTCAGGGGCACTCACCTGTTTGGTAAACCTTCAGTGTGGCCATTCAGAGCCTTGGCACTGGCTCTCCTCTACCTGGAATTCTCCTCCCCAGATGAATTCACATCTTATTTTCTCTCTGCCCTCAGATCCTTCTCAAATGTCACTGTCTTGAGAGGCTTTTCCTATTTAAAATTGAAGCCTCTTTCTGCAACATTTCTCTTCCTATATTACTTTTTTTTCCTCCACATCACTGAAAACCACCCAATGTACTATACTGTGTAATTATTGTCTATTTTATACAGACTTTTAATACATAAATTCTTTGGAACTGAAATTGTTTGCTGCTCAAAGAAATTAGCAGCCTAGTGAGTACTCATCATAAATGTGTTAAAGGAGCAAATGGATATTTGTGTAGTTTTACTATTTAGTTTGTATTGTGATTTATTTATTTATTGGTTTTCGGCTTGGGTTTTAGTTTTTGTTTTTTTGAGCCAGGGTCTCCCTATGAAGTTCAGGCTGGCCTTGAACTCACTGTGTAGTCCAAGCTGGCCTCAAATTCATAGCAATCCTCCTGCTTCAGCCTCCCAAGTACTAGTCTTATAGGCATGTACTGCCATGCCTGGCTTGTATTGTAGTTTTGTTTCGTTTTGTCTTTTTGAGACAAGTTTCCCTATGCAATTCAGACAGGCCTTGAATTCACTTCATGGCCCAGGCTGGCCTTGAATTCAGAAATATTCCTGCCTCAGCCTCCCAAGTGCTGGGATTACTGGCATGTGCCACTATACCTGGCCCTGTATTATAATTTATTTCTTTAGTCTATCTGTCTACCCTTCATGATATTATGACTTTCATGAAAGAAGAGTAATTTGAGGTTTTTGTTTTGTTTTGTTTTTTTGTTGTCATTTTGTTTCTGTTTGGTTGGTGAGGATTTGGGTTTTGAGTTGTTTTTTCTTTGAATACCCCAGAACCTAGTATTAGAAAACATTAGGTAGATATTCAGTAAATATTCTCTGAAACTGTGTTGTACATATTACCTGTTATGAGTTACTTGCAATTGTTTAATATGTCCAAAATCCTTTCTGAAGAAAACTGATCTGCCCACAGCTACTTTTTTCTTACCACTTGATCCAGGGCATTTTGCCACTACTCATCAGACCTCAAGTAAACTCGTGTGTGTGTGTGTGTGTGTGTGTGTGCCGGGAATTGAACTCATGACCTCGCACTTGCCAGGCAGGCATTTATACCTGCTGAGCTAAATCCCCAGCCTTGAGTAAACTCTTGACTATGGACAAGCAATCTGTCAACTGGTCAAAAAACCTATAATGTATCCATCCAGGGAAAGATGAACTGAGTAATATAACTCTGTCTCCTTCTCTGTGTACTCTCAATTAAGAAGTAGAAATAGCACATTTGTAATCCCAGTACTCAGGAGGCTGAGGCAGGAGGATCATTGCAAGTTTGAAACCAATATAAGCCATAGAGTAAGCTCAAGGCTTACTCAGGCCAGCCTGAACTGTGTAGCAAGATCCTGTCTCAAAAAAGAAAAAAAAAAACATAAGTAGCACACCTTTTATCCCAGCACTTGGGATACCAAAGCAGTAGGATCACAAGTTCAATGCCTGCCTGGAGAATTTAGCAAGTCCTTGTCTCAAAAAGGGGGTGGGTGCACGGGCCTGTAGCTCAGTGCAGAAGCCCTGGGTTAAGTCTTCAGTGAGAGAGACAGAGAGAGAGACAGAGAGAGAGAAAGGAAAAGAAGGAGAAGGAGAAGAAGAAGGAAGAAGAAGAGAAGGAAGAGGAAAAAAAGAAAGGAGGGGGAGGGAGAGGGGAGAAGAGAAACGGGAGAAAGGGAGGGAAAGGGAAAGGGAGGGAAGTAAGGAAGAGAGGGGAGAAAACAATAACAATACAGGACTGCGGATGTAGTTCAGTAGTAGAATAGTTGCTTAACATGTATGAGGACCTTGATTTGATTCCTACTACTGAAAAGAAATATTTTAAGTAGAAAGAGAGCTACTTAATGGGGATGTACAGCTTAAAGCCAAGGAGAATCCATGAGGCAGGAGCTCGACAAGGTAAAGTTGATTTTCTTTTTCTTGTGCTGGGGGTCTTACCTCTGTTGCCCAGGTTGGCATTGAGCTCCTAGGCTTGAAATCCTCCCACCTCAGTCTCCCAAGTGACTGGAGAATTTAGCAAGCCACTGTGCCTGGCTAAGGAGGCAAAAACTACCAGCAGAAACTATGAATTATAGAAAGGATATAAGGAGTAAGAGGGCAAGAGAACACAGTCCCTGAGAGAAAATTGAGTCAATGAATGACATTAATAAGAGCACCTCGGAGTGAAAATCTACATGCTTGTACAGTTGAGGCCCCATTTTGAGCTGTTAGCAATTGAAATCTCCTAATGGTATATACCCCTTGTCCTCTATGTCAACGCCAAATCGCTTACAGTCCCTTAAGAGGATGTCCCTGTGCTTTACAACCCTCAAACCCAAACTAAAATAACCTTCTTAGTTTATATACTTGAAGTCGTTTCATGTGGAAGAGTGAAGGTATTTCCTTTTTATATTTTCTGCCAAACAATACATCCAAAATATCCTTTAAAGCCCAAGGCAAATGACCCATAGAGCTTTGAATATTTATTAGGAAGCACAAGGGAGAAATGTTCTCTTTGGTATTGTTTGGTTTCTCTTTAAGGTCACACTCCTATGGCAAGCTAGAATCCCTTTACAATGTGAATGTACCGTGCTTAAACAAATTCAAAACTCTGGATTTACAGCAAAAGATTACTACTTAGTCCTTTTGAGCAATCATTCATTTATTTATATTATTACAAAAGTAATATACTGTTAGAAATTCAAATACTATATTATGTTAAAATAGTGAAGATTTATTAACCACAAGAGAACCACAAACCCTAAGTTCCCCAGCTAAGTTTCAGTGAATATTACTGGCTTGGGTAAACACAAACTACCTAAGAAAAGGGTCTTTCTGCTTCAAAGACTTGGTCACAATCTTTCTCTTTTCCTTCTCCTTTAGTAGCCCACCCCTACGGGTCCACACAGCTGCCACCACAGCCGACAAGCCAGCTATTTCATAATGTATTCACCACTTTGCTTGAGAAGCAGTGGGGCATACGGTTAAGACCACCAGCTTTATTTTGAGTACTGTTTGGCAGTATCTACCAACATTTTAAATATGCATGCCTTAAAGCCCAACAATTCCAACATCTACAAATCTGTCAACAGAAATGCTGACAAAAGGGCACAGACATGTACGAGGATGGTCACTGAAGCAATGTTTGTCACAGCAAAGAAAAAAAATTGGAAAGTTCTGAGATTCCTTATTAGGAAAGTAGTTAAATAAATTACAGTACTCCATAGAATGGTGTACTATACAACTATTAGAGAGTGTGAGGAGTGAATATATTTAATGGATGGAAATAGGCCTATTATGCATTGTTCAGTTTTAAAAAGGCAAGTTGCAGAACAGTATATTGTACAATCCATTTTAAGTGTATGTGTGTGTAAGCATAACTAAGCCTGGAGGACTGTACAGTATTATTTACTTCTAGAAAGTGATACTGGGAATAACTGAGTAACATCATGGAGGCATATTATTTTTGTAATTTCTACTTAAAAGTAAACCGTTTTGATATAGACAAAACACAAATGAAAGAATAGGCTTCAGAGTTAGATTTTAGTTCAAACCTCAGCTGCACTATCTTTTCAGGGCTATTAGGATGTTACAATGAAAAGTTGTTTTACCTGAACTTATGATTGACACTTCACAGCAAGTGACCTCAGCTATTCTTTTAGATGTTATTTTTAAACACCAGAGAAGATTCTGCCTTAAGGGACTTACGATCCATTTTTCATGTGAAGAACACTTTTTCTAAGATGAAATAAGTTGCTCATAGTATATACTGCATCTTCTCTTTTGAAAATTCTGTCCTCTTTTGTCCCTCATCTCACCCTAAGCCTTCACGACCTGGGTGCTGTCCAGGTACAAATTAACATATAAAAAGACCTCAAGTTGTTCACACAAGCAGCTCTATTTATTACTCTCTCCTTTACAGCCTGGGTCTGCTCAAAAACCCACATTCAAATTGGATCGTATCTACTCTAGCCCTTCAGCACACAGGTATTGTGGGCAAGAGGCCGCTTTTGGCCGCAAACTCCCTTATTCATTTAAAATAACTTCATTCATAAGGTTCACTGGACAATTAGTTCGCCCATCACATTCTCTGACAACGCACTTTGCCTACCTTGTCACTAACCCTCATGCAGCTCTTTGAGTGAGTGCTACCACCCTCATTTAGTAGAGAATTAAACCGGGCTTTACAGCTTAAAGTGACTTGACTAAGATCACACAGCTGGTTAAGTGGGTGGCTTGTTGGGAAATCAAGGCTTTAGGGTAACCAAAGGTCACTAACGGTTCTTTTAAAACATTTTATTTTCGTTACATTAGTTTTAAAATCCAGAGTGTCCGAGGCTCGTAAAGAAAAACAGCGTTCCTCTCCCTACCCCACGGACCCCCTCTCTCAGACTGTAACTTTTCAATGCAACCACGTGGAAATTTTTCAGCGGGTTCTGCTAGTTTTCTGTCCCGTTTCTAGACACCTCTCAGAACCGACACGTTGGGCAGACTTAACTGCGAAGTAACCCAAGAGCCGCTTTCACTGTTAGCTCTCTCTGCCCGCTTTGTATCTAGCTCCCAGGTCATCCTGTCTGCCCAGGTTGAAAGCCCTGTCGGGTGCCCTGCTTACGGGTGCAGGACAGGCCTTCGCTCACGCTGATCCACACCCGGCACTGTGCTGCGGGCTCCAGAGAGTGACCACCGGGACGGGACCCTGCACCGCGCTGAGCTCACCGCCTGCTTCCCGCCCGAGGGCCGCGGCTGTCAGGCCTCGCTCACTCCTCGAGGGTCACCGGCCGGCTCGGGGCTGAGAGTGAGGATCAGGGGCCGAGGGCCTGGGCCGGGAACCAGCGCAGCAGGCCGGTCTTGGCGTAGCCGGCCGCCGAGGTAGGCAGCGGGCGCGATTCCGGCGGCCCCGCTCCGGCCCGGCCCCGGCGAACACGGGGCTCCGGCAGCCCCACCCGGCAGGGCTGCCTTCTCCCTAACCGCGCCGTAGTCGGAGTCCCCAGGCCTCTGGTTCCTGTGGGAGGCAGGACCTGGCCTCGCGTGGGCGTGGGGTGGGCACCGGCGCCGCGGGGTTCCCAGCGCACGCCTAGCGGTTGCAAGGGGCTGCACCCCGCTCCGGCCCCCTCTAAACCCTCCGGGGAGTCACAACCTGACAACGGTGCCCAGAAGAAACCTTTGCCTCCAGACCTCTCTTTTTCTGTCCTTTACAGTGGAAAGAGGGTCCAATACGTCAGGAAACTTTTCTTTACTTCATGGAGGGGAGGGGAGTCCTTTTCCCACTAAGAGTAGTATCCTGGCCTCTCACCAACTCTTCCCTTTTCTACACACACACACACACACACACACACACACACACACACACACACACGGACACTCATCCTCCCCCATTCTCCCCAAACCACCACAACTGCGTTTTAAGTCAAGTTTTAAGTTATATGATTATAAGTTTGAAAAATACATCTCACAGTGGGTCTGTGTAATATGCTGTGATCAGATTTTTCTCCTTTGTCAGATCTTTTTTTTTCTTTAGGGTTAATTATTGTCTCCATGCTATTATCATTATTGTTAAGCTTTCTGTGCTTATCTAAAGATGAATACATCATTAATTTTTGCCCAAAATGCTCTACCATGATTCTATATCTCCAGTCATTTAAACTATCAGTTAATGCATCTATTTTGGTTTTTCTTGGAAATATCCTTCCCATCCTGATTTTAAATGTTGCTGAGGAAACCAACAGCACAGCTGACGTTCTGGGATTTTCCGTCCTCATTGGCCTGGGAATTTTCTTTACTTCTTGCGAGTCACCTGTGTCCTGAACATCATGTTTGTTTTTCTTCCTCATTTTGATAAAACACGTCATTCAGTAGCCTTCTGGAAAAGACAAGAAGAAAGTAAAATATCACTAGTTTCATAGTGGGCATGTTGGCGCATGCCTGTAAACACAGTACTCAGGAGGTTAAGGCAGGAGAATCAGTGGGAGTTCAAGGCCAGCTTGTGCTACAAAGTGAGACCTTGTCTAAAAAAAAAAAAAAAAATCACTAGTTTCTCAGGTCGTTGCAAATAAAATTTTATATCATTATTTATTTGTTTCTTTTTTGTAAGAGAATCTTTTATGTCTGTATCTTGTACTCTGAATAACTACTTTGAAGATAATGATAGTGTATTAACTATTCTTATTCTCTTATTTTTATTTTTTAATGAGATTTCATTGGTACATTTTAGATATACATAATAGTCACATTCATCATAGAGAATTTGTACCTGTACCTGATATAATTTGTTTTCTCTTATTATTTTGTTTTGAAATTTTGTATTTTCCAGTAAAATAAAAACAAAGGTAAGGTATCTTTACTTGATCTCAATTGATTAATGTGGTAATTTGTCTGGTCTGTAATTCTAGGAATTTATTTTTTCTAGAACTGTGAGTTGTCTTACAGTTTCCAGTGTTAACTGTTGAGAAGTCTAATGAAATTCCTATTTCTGTACATAATTTTATCTTTGTGTATAAGCCTATTTTTCTATTATTTCTAGAAGCTATGAGAATCTTCTATCTCATACGATGCTGAGCATCTTTTCATTCACTGTGCTTGATAGTTAAACCACCTTTTTACTTTCTCTCTCTCTCTAATTCTTTCTTCCTTTCTTTCTTCCATCATTTTAATTTGGAAACTCTTGCCTTCAGTTCTAGAAAGCTTCTTGCATTACTTTTTAACCCTCCTTGTATTACTCAATATAGCTCCCACATCCATACAAACACATACTGCAGCCAACTTCACTCTATCTTTTCTGTTCTTTCTCAAAATCCTGTCATTTGTATTTTGGAATATCTAGATAATTCAAATTCTCTCCCTTTTTTCTCATGCTTTCAGCTCTTTTTTGTACTGTCTGCAAATTTCCCAATTCTATTTTGCTAACTTTTTGTTTCCTTTTTAACTTCTTACATTGGTATAGTAGTAAATGTCTAACCACAATCGCTCTGAAGGGGAAGGAGGAAGAAAAACCTTGATCCGTAACATTTGTCCATTTCCATAGTGCAAATATTTCCATCATGGCTGATTTCAAACTACCAAGATTATATCATTGAATATGGCATTTGGAAGAGATGCATAGTAGCAAATCATGTCAGTATTTCTTTTTTTTTTTTAGAATCAGGACACATCGTGTCAGTATTTCTACCATAAAGATACAATAGAATCTAAACATGATAGATAATATTAAAACTTAACAAAATGATTTGGGTCAAGTGCAGTAGCACCACACCTATAATCTCAGCACTTGGGAGGTTGAAGCAAAACGATCTTTGTGAGTTTGAGGTCAGCCTGGACTACACAGTAACTGCAAGATCAACTTTACATAGAAAGATCTTGTCTCAAAAATTTAAAAAATAAATAAAGTAAAAAAATCTAGGTGTGGTGGCACACACCTGTAGTCTCAGCACTGGGGAGGCTGAGGCAGGAGGATCACTTCTAGTTCAAGAGCTACAAAGTGAGTCTCTTTGTTTCTTTGTTTCTTTCTTTAGTACCAGAGATTGAACTCAAGACTTCACACTTATTAGGCAAGAGCTTGAGCCATTGAGTTAAATTCCTGGCCCTACAAAGTGAATTTAAAGCCATCCTAAACTATATAGTGAAACCCTATTCCAAAAAGACAAAAAAGAAATCCAAGAAAAGAGAAAAGAATTTGGAAATGACAAGTTTTGAGTATTACATTATTACTTTTTAGTTTTTAGGTGGGTTTTTTTTTTTTTTTTTGCTTTTTTTTGGAGGGGGGACAGTCTCACTGTATAAGGCTGCCCTTGAATTCACTATTTAGCCCAGGCTGGCCTCAAACTCATGGCAATCCTCCTGCCTCAACCTCCTGAGTACTGGGCTTATAGGTGTGAGCCACCATGCCTAGCTATTACATTATTTGTGATATAATTAATTTAATTGTAATCTTATAGAATCTAATTGTTAATGACTTTTTTAAACAACTGGCTTGCAAAATTCCTGAAAATTCAACAATTGGCTACTGCAATCTGGTATGAGTCACTTCCTTCAAATTATTGCATCAAAATAATCATGGTTTCTTTTTTTTTTTTATAATCATGGTTTCTAACATAATAAAATTAAATCAGAGTAATCTCCCAAAAGAAGTTTGGATCATATCATGCCCCTGAGTCATTCTTTATTGCTTCTCTGCCTAATGAAACACGCATCAGTTAAGGCTTGATTCATGTTCCACCTTTTTATTTCTTTCTTTTGTTTTTTTTTAACCTTTCTTATTTGTTCATCAACAAATGTTGATTAAGTATCTGTTACAGCTAGTCTAAAGCAAGGCACTGAGGATACAAGGATGAATAATAATAAATTTTCTTTCTGAGAGGCACAGTCTAATAAGGCAACCAAAATTTAACTACCTATAGTACCTTTAAATATGATACACATTTAGAAAAAATATGCACAGGAAAAATAGTACTACTGGAATGCCTAGCAAATGATTAATTCAGCCTGTGGGGAATCTGTCAAGGAAAAATTTAGCATGTATTTCTTTGTCTTTTTTCCCCACTCTCACTGCTCTACAGGCTGATCCCAAATCCCTGGGCTCAAATGATCCTCCCACTTCAGTCCTTGTATGCCAGGATTCCCGGCACATGCCACCGTGCCTAGTTTAAAATACTTAAAACTTCTAACTGAGCCATAAGAATCCATATAAAGCATATGGTTTTGTGGAATTAGTAAGTATTTTGTTAGAGGATCACAAAGATTTTTCTCATACAAAATATTTAAGACTATAATTCCATTCCAGACTGAGAATCATTGATCTAGTAGAATATTCTAATCCTATAAAGAATTAGGCCAGAAAATAGAAGTGAGTTTGCTAAAATTGTATAGATGGTAGCTGACCTAGAATTAGAGAACTTTGGTGTTTGGCTCCCACTTCTATGTCTTCTAAACACTATAAAGGCCAGGTATTATGGCATGCATCTGTAATCCCAGCAATTGAGAGGCTGAGGCAGGAGGATCACTGTGAGGTCAAGGCCAGCCTAGGCTACGTAGTGAGCCCAAGGCCAGCCTGAACTGCATAGGGTATATTTATTTGAAAAAATAAACAAAATAAAAAATAAATACTTTATTTTCCCAGAGGCAACCTCTGAATTCCATCAAGCAACATCTGAAACAACTTTATGTTGATGTGTTCATTACTGAAGGCCTACTCTACAATCTAAAATTGGCTCTGGAGATACACAGAGGAATTAGACACATTTCCCACCTTCACTAGCTAATCAGAGAGACAAGCACACACACTATCAGTAATTCATTCTACTTGGGAAGATTGGAAGTTACTTTCCTAGCAGAGATGATGTCTAAATTAAACTGATGAATACATAAAACTTTGATGAGTGAATAAAGGGAATGCATTCCAAGTTTCAAAGAAAGTGTAGAAAATGTTCATAGGATAATGCTAAAACTGTTTGAGTGGAGAATGGGAAATATGGCCAGGAAGAGAAAGAGAAGAAAACAAGAAGCGCTCTGACTTTCTAAGGTCTTTATCTGCAAAATAAGTGCTATATATTGATTTTTCCAAAAGGCTCTTTAGTAGTATTTTCTGTTTTGGTTTTGGGTAGGGAATTGTGTGTGTGTGTGTGTGTGTGTGTGTGTGTGGTATTGAGGATTGAACCCAGGGCCTTTATATTCAGCTATGTGTCTGGCCCTTTTGAAATTTTTTCTTTGAGACATGGCTTTTCTAAGTTACTAAATTGCTGAGGCTGCGTTCCAACTAGCAGTCCTCCTGCCTCAGCTTCCCAGAGTGCTGGGGTTATAAACATATACCATTACACCTGACTTTTCATAGTATTCTTTCCAGCAAGAGTCAGTAATTTGGGCTCTTGAGAAAGTCTTCAATTTACAGTGTCAGGAGATGTTTAGTTCAGAGACTAATAGGTTTCCTCATTTTGTTTGGGGGTTTTATGGTGAATTCATTCTCTCTGTTCATAGTACATTCTGTTTTTCTATTACTCAGAGACTTTACTAAAATTTAGAGACTTTAAGAAGTGAAAAGTACCTTCCAATGGGGGGGGGACTATGTTTAAACTGACAGCATGAGCTACATAATTGAAATCCTAAAAACATATATTACAATTTTTCAATAGCTATTATGTGAGAAGCCTATGATATGATTTCACCTACAAAGTCTTTATTCTAGAAGGTGAGCTCTAGCATTAAACAGGAGACATTATTGATAAGCAAATCTTCAATTCATCTTCTACACTCATCATCTCTTTCTTGTCAGTATTTAGTGGAAAGAACAATGTATAGCACTATCATTTTTTATAAGGAGAAAACATTTATTTCAGCTCATAGTTTTTAGAGGATTCATTCCACAGTGGGCTGGTCCCAAAGCAGAGTGGCATGGCAGAGGGGCATCAAGGAGGAGAAAACAGTCCATGGCAAGGCAGGCAGAAGGCAGTAAGCAGCAAGAGCAGCAGCAGGCAGCAAGCACCAACACTTTTTATCTACCAGGGTTTGGTGGTCATCTCTCCTTTCTTAATATTTCATGGTTCCTAGCAAAAAGAAAATTCTTTCAATGTAGTGGCACTTGTTAAACATGTGAATAATTATATTAATAGCACCCAATGGAATAAGTACTCAGGAAATAGATTGAAAAAATGTGACAAACATTAAAAAACAAAGGCCCCTGAATTAGAGTCAAATCCATCAATATAAATGCATGTTTAGCTTAATATAGAAATGGATGGCCTCGGATTTAGCTCAGTGGTACAGCACCCGCCTGGCAAACCTGAGGTCCTGTGTTCAATTCCTGCTGCCGAGAGAGAGAGAGAGAGAGAGAGAGAGAGAGAAAGACCAAAGGTTAGATGAGAGAAAGATCAAAGGTAAGATATGATCTTATTTGGATCAGGTAAAACAACAGAAAAATGAAATCAGAATGTGTATTAGATGACAGGGACATACTTAATTTTATTATGTCTGATTATGCTACTGTAATTATTCTTTAAATTAATTTTATTTTATTGGTACATTTTAGATATACATATTAATAACATCATAGGGCCAAGGATATAGCTCAGTGGCTTAGCACCTGCCTGGCAAACCTGAGGTCCTGAGTTCGATTCCCAGTACCCCTTCCCAAAAAATAGATGGATAGATACAGAAATAATTATAGACTTATGCACATGTATGGGTTAGTACTCATACATATTTCCTAGCTCTTTCCTCTGACAGGACCTGTTTTAAGCAATGACACTCAGAAGCAATGAACCCATCCAGCACCCATATCTTGGTTGCTAACACAATTCTCTAATTAAACGAACCAAAGATCCTTAGAGAAACACTAGAGTAGAGAATTTACAAGATGAAGCTGGTACATCTTAAATTACTAAAACAAAGAAATGCTAAAAATCAATAATAGATGACCATAGATAATGATAATATACTGCCCCTGATTTGAACATTACATAATGTAAACATGTACTGAAATATCACACGGTTTTATGTGTCAATTAAAATAACCAGCTGGGCATGGTGGCACAGGCCTGTAATACCAGCACTCAGGACATTGAGGCAGCCTAAACTATATGTCAAGACTCAGTTTCAAAAAAATCATTAATTAATTAATTAATTTTATTGGTACATTTTAGGTATACATGATTTCACCATAGGGAATTTGTACCTGTACATTATATAACTTGGATTTTTTGGCAGGGACAGGGTCTTACTATGTAGTTCAGACTGGCCTTGAATTCACTATTAGCACAGTCTGGCCTTGAACTTGCAGTGATCCTCCTGCCTCAGCCTCCTGAGTGCTAAGATTACAGGTGCATGCCACCACACCCGGCTGTAACTTGATTCTTATTTATTTATTTATTTATTTATTATCGGCACCGAGGATAGAACTCACAATCGAGTGCTTGCAAGGCAGGCATTTATGCTGCTGAGCTAAATCCCCAGCCCTATAACTCGATTCTTTAAAAATATTTTTTAGTAGTACGTGTTTGCAATATGTAATGATTATGTTCATCACGGTCATCTAAGTTTGTTACAAAGTGAAACGTCAGAAAAAAATAGGTTTTTGAAACAGAAATAAAATCAGAACCATTTCTCTCCTATTAAGAATACTGTCTTCGAAGAATTGGCTGAGTGTTGCCTTTGCCTGTGTCTCCCTACAGGAGCCATATATAAAGACAATGTCTGGAAGCTTCTACTTTGTAGTTGTTGGACACCATGATAATCCAGTTTTTGAAATGGAATTTTTGCCAGCTGGGAAAGCAGAATCCAAAGATAATCACCGTCATCTGAACCAGTTCATAGCCCACGCTGCTCTTGACCTTGTGGATGAAAATATATGGCTGTCAAACAGCATGTACTTGAAAACTGTGGACAAATTTAATGAGTGGTTTGTGTCAGCATTTGTCACTGCCGGCCATATGAGATTTATTATGCTCCACGATATAAGGCAAGAAGATGGAATTAAGAACTTCTTTACTGATGTTTATGATTTGTACATAAAGTTTGCAATGAATCCATTTTATAAACCCAACTCTCCTATTCGATCAAGCGCATTTGACAGAAAAGTTCAGTTTCTTGGGAAGAAATATCTTTTAAGCTGAACACAGAAAAATTTCAAAATAAGCTGTCACAATGGGATATACTCAGGAATGTGTGCATTGTAAGTAACTTGATTAAATAGCCTATAAAACTTTTACTTTTCTCAGTTTATCTAAATCTAGTGGAATTTCTTTTATAATTTAAAAATAGTACATTGTGTTTCATCTTGGTTATCAACAGTATGTGCTTGTCAAGTGTTATTTATAGAGTTCCTTATCGATAATTTTGAAGTATTTGTATTTTAAAAGTTGAGAAGTTTTTGACTTTCGTTATCCAGATAGTTTGAACTTGGTGTAGTAATTCAAAAAACAACTGTCATAGTCAAGATTTGGTAGACAGATTTAAAACTAAGATTGTGCAGAAGGAAATGAAATTGATAGCACATACAGGATTTATTTGTACACTTGGAGATATACTATAAACTTTTCCAACACACAGCACTACCTAAGAAGCTGAAGCAAAATGCTTTTGCAGTGGCTAAATGTTGTATGCCTGCCTCTGTCAGAGAGGAGGACTAGTGATCATCACTGCTATAAGTTTGGGATCCTGGACCTGTATGTGTATAATGGGCCAAACTCACAGACCATGGTGAAATATGTTGCCTCTGTCACCCTATGTTTTTGTATTTTCTTTCAGAAAGTAAAATGGAACTTGAATAAACTGACTGGTATCTGTGCTTGTAAAAAGTTGCAATGCAGTTTAAGAACTGTCATTAAAGAAAAGCTTGGATTATATTACCATTTGCACTTAGCTTTTTAGGTTGTACCCTGGAGGCCAGTAGTTGTCTCCTCTATACTATACTGTCTGATTTCAATGAAAATACTGAATGTCCATGGAAAGGCAAGTAATACCAGATATTTTCTGTGCTTATTATGAGCTCTTGAAGAATTTTGTTCTGTTCTGAATGACTTTTGAGCAAGTGATTAAAGCTTGATCCTATATCCTTGCGTGAAGTTGCTACCATCAGATTTACTCTTATTTATTTGATTTCTTAAATAGATATTTATCCAAAAAGAATACTGTCTTCACCAGGGATGTAGCTCAGCAGCATAAGCACCTGCCTGACAAGTGCAAAGTCCTGAGTTCAATTCTAGTACCACTCTCCAAACATAAAAGAAAATAAAGTACAGCCAGAATGGGATGAGAAATATCTGTTTAAAAAAAAAAAAAAGAAAACTCTCTTCAACCAAATTATAATTCCTTGCCTACTAATTTGATCCTAAACCACAAATAGTACAGAAATTTATCTTGATATAAAGAAGTCCTAGGCAACCCACTCTGGATCCCTCCTGTATCTTTTAGACAAAAGCTTTCTTTCCCTCAATAAATATTTTCTTCTCTTAAAAACTGAAAAACGGGCCAGAGATTTAGTTCAGTGGCATAAGTGCCTGCCTGGCAAGCATGAGGTCATGAGTTTGATCTCCAGTACCCCCCAAAAAGGAACTAGGTATGGTGGCACACCCCTGTAATCCCAGCACTCAGGAGGCTGAGGCAGTAGGATGGTTGCAAGTTCAAGAGCAGCCTGGGCTACAAAGTGAACTCAAGGCCAACCTGAGCTGTGTAGCAAGACCTTGACTCAAAAAAAAGACACACACACAAAAAGAAGTCCTACTCCTCCAATACTTCCCTATTTTTACAGCTCTTGAGTTATAGAAAATAGTTACAGAATTCTGAGTTCTGTTGTTGAATGCCTTTGTAATCTCTAGGAATTTTTCCAGGAACATAATGTACAAACTATCCCAGTGGCAACATGGAAATCTTGTGTTGTTCTTTCAAAAACAGCTATTAAATCACTCTGTGGTCTCTTAAAGACACCTCTATTACTTAGTTCAGCCATAAATATAGCAAGTTTCTCAAACTAGCCACATTAATAAATTATTGTTGGAATTTTCCATATCAAAAACTAAGGTAGAGTAGTACTAGTTACAGGGAATATGGAATGGCAATGCTTGTCAGTGAAGTCACACCAAATTTGAAACCACTACAAGATCAGAGGGAAAATTTTTCCTACAAATAAAATTAAGAGCTGAGGGAGGGAAAGCTAGGGAGCCAAGACTGTGAAATGAAAAACAAAATAAAAAGACTAGATGTGGTTGTGCACACGTGTAATTCCAGCACTTGGGAGGCTGAGGCAGGAGGATTGCTTTGAGTTTGAGGCCAGGGTGGGCTACAAAGTGAGTTTTGAACTGCATTAGCAAAACCCTGTCTCAAAAAGACCAAAAAGAACCACCACCACCACCAACAGTAAAGAAACAGTAACAAAAAGTAGCTCAACAAGGGATAATGGCAGTGTCTCCCCAGGAAGTAGTAGTGCAAACAGAAAGAAAAATCCCAACTATAATAAGGTGAATGAGGATTTTAAAGAACCCCAAATTTGTAATCTAAAACACAGGTCTTTCATAAACTTTCAGTCCTACAGATTCTCTCTCAACAGTACTTCGCCTTCTGGGTGATCTTGGGAAATTACTTTAAAAACACAGATTCAATTTCCTTTTCTCAGCTTCCTAAAAAACATGCTTAAAAAAAATGCTTAAGCTAGATACTCTCTAAGTTTCCTATAGCTCTAAAATTAATTTGTATGACAATACGAATACAGGGCCTTCACATCGACTTACATCCTTGGCTTTTTAAAAAAAATTTTTGAGACAGGATCTCATCAAGTCACTAAATTGCCCAGGCTGCTCAAACTTACAATCCTCCTGCTTTAGCCTCCCTTGGTGCTGGCATTACAGGCATGCACTACCATGTCTGGAAAAACAAATTAATCTCTGAACAGTGATTGTTAAACATATTCTTCAAACAAAAATCACATCATGCTGAGTATGGTGGTACATGCCTCATGCCTTTAATCCCAGCACTTGGGAGGCTGAGGCAGGAGGATTGCAGTGAATTTGAAGGCAGCCTTGACTACATAGTGAGCGCAAGGCCATCCTGAACTACATAATCAAGACCCTGTCTCGAAAAAAAAGAAAAGAAAAGAAAAGAAAAAAAGAAGTCATATTGTGCTGGGTATTATGGTGCATGCCTGTAATTCCAGCACCTGGGAGGGCTGAGGCTGGAGGATCACAGAAAGTTTGAGGCCAAGCCAGGCTACAATAGTGAGTTCAGCATTAGCCTGAACTATATAACAAGATCCAGTCTCAAAAAAAAAAAAAAAAAAGAAATACTTGGCTGTGTTGACAATATTTAAAAGACAGTGACATAGTGCTGTAGTTTGAGTGGGCCACTCAAAATCCATGTGTTGGAAATTTAATCCTCAAATCCTCAAAGTATTGAGAGATGAGAAACCTTTAAAAGATGATTAGATTGTGAAAGCAGTGATCTCACTAATGGATTAATGACATTATGGTAGGAGGGCTGGGGATTTAGCTCAGGTGCATAAGTGCCTGCCTTGCAAGTACATGGTCATGAGTTCGATCCCCGGTGCCAATAAAAAAAAATGACATTATGATGGGAATGGGTATGTTTTTGTGACAGTGGGTTTATTACAAAAGTGGGTTCAGGCCGCTCTTGCCCTCTCTTGCAGGCTGTTTCACCAAGCAATGCCTTCTGCAGTGGGAGAAGGCAGCATACCGTGGGGGCCCTGACCAGATATAGTCTGGATCTTGGACTTCCAATCTTAATAACACTGAGTCAAATAAACTTCTATTGTTTATAATACTCAACCTATGGTATTCTGTGATAGCAGCAGAAAATGGACTAAGGCACCTAGTAATGCTCCTTATCCCTGGAAGTTGAAGAAAATATTTATTTTGGAAACAAAAAGTTCATTTAAGGATGAGAGGTAAAGCAACAAGACTGAATTTTTTTTTTTGGGCAGGGCATCCATGCAACATAGATGCCCCTCAACTCATGGTGGGGTTAAATCCCAATAAATCCATTGTAAAATTTAGATAAATTATTAATACATTCAATGCACCTAAAATATCCAACATCCTAGCTAAACAACACAGTACATGGTAGAACACCGGTTGTTTCCGCTTGTGATTGAGTAGGAGACTGGGACCTGATTCGCTGACACTGCCTAGCATCGTGAGTATTATACTTTATATCACTAGCCTGGGTAAAAGATCTAAACTTAAACTTTCAGGTAGTTTCCTCCAAATGCCTATGGCTTTAAAACCGTGGTAAAGTTGAAAAATCGTAAGTTGAACCATAACGCAGGAAGCAGGGTTGAGAGTATTGCGCCAAGTAAGAGCACTTTTCTAGCATATGTATTGTGCAGGGCCCTGGGTTTATTCCCCAACACTGCAACATAAGTAAAAAGTAAATAAATAAGGGACCATCCACATAAAGAAGGATTTTGTTCATCTGTATGTCACTATTTAAAAAAAGTGGTCTTCATTGTTCTTAGCATAAATATGTTTTCTGTTCTCAAATTTCGAGCAGAGTGTATGCAAGAAAGCACCATGCTATTTTAACCCACTGTATCTCATTATCAGACATTGGAAGACAGTGTAACATGTTGGATTTCAAAAAAAATTAGCAGGTAGAACTACAGTGTCAAATTAGTTACAAAAGAGAAGGAATCAGAATAAGTCTGATCAAAGACAAGCAGCTCCAAGGTCCTAGACTCTAGGGCTTCCAAGAAGACAGCCTGGATACCCCTGTTACACCACAGTACACATGGGTTTTGAGTTCCCTGTAGCTGGGATTAAATCCCAGCTCTCGTTCTTATAAACTGTGGAATGGTGGGAGAGTTACTAATCTCTTTCAGAGATTCAGTTAAACATGTGTAAGAGGGGTTAAGGACAGCACCTAACATTGCTGTCTGGTTGTTGTATGAGTACGATGCTCATAAATGTCAGTGTACTTCCTTCCTTTGGTTTAAGATTAAACATTAAGCAACTCATTCCACAGTTTAAAAATTGCCATAATAGCTGCCTCCAATTTGGTCTCTCAAAATACAGGTTTACATATTTTGAATCTGGCTCAGGTGTTTTGTTATCCCTCTAGTTGTTAGTATCAAGTTTCTTCTTGTCCCAGGGGCTTTTACTGTGACTTACTATCCTCTTTATTATATCTAGTTAACACTAGATAACCACATATCAGTGGTTTATTATGACAACCCCATAATTAACAGAGACTATTCTCTGCTTATGCTTTTCTTTTCCAGACAAAGAAAACAAAACTGAGTAAATATTTGGTTTTAAATTTTAAAGGGGGCTGATGAAACTGTCCTTTCATATTACCTTTTACTGGGCAGGTCATTACTACTTTTACCTTGGAGACAATTCTTTTTTTTTTTTTTTTTTTTGTACTGGGAATCAAATTCATGACCTCATGCTTGCCAGGCAGGCGCTATGCCACTGAGTTATATTCCTGGTCCTGAGAATTCTTTTTTTAAATCAACTTTCATTTTATTTCTCTCAGAACTTAACAGCAAATATAATTGTTGGGTTTTTTTGATTTTGGTTTTGGTTTTTTGAGACAGGATCTCACTATGTAGTTCACGCTGGCTTTGAAGTCACTGTGCAGCCTAGGCTGGCCTCAAACTCATGACAATTCTCCTACCTCAGCCTCCTGAGTGCTAGGATTACAGGCGTGAACCACAATGCTTGGCCTATAATTGTTTATTTTACCGAAAACAAAAGAAGCATACTTTTCTTGGTAGTATTGGGTATTTAACCCATGTACTGGTACACTGTACATGCTGTGGAAGGTCTCTATCACTGAATTGTAGCCTCAGCCCCATTTTTCTTTTATACTATTTGTTGGATTATTCTAATGGTCTCAGTCCTTAATTGTGAGGTAAAAAGAACAGATGGAGAATATGAAGACATTGTACAAGTAAAAATGAGATTCAGTATCTTGATTAATTTCTGGGCAAATATATTCATACTGATGATTCATTTCATTATAACAGAGGCGATATTTACTGATCATTCTTGATTTAGAAATGATACGTGCCAACACCATTTTTTTTCTTTGAGTCAGTAGCTCCCTATGTTGCCTAGACTGGCCTCAAGCTACCTCCTGCTTTAGCCTCCTGAGTAGCTGACTTTTATGTAACATCTCTTCAAACTGCCAATGTTTGTGACACAAAGACTGAGAGTGAAGGCTTTGCTGGGCATGATGCATTCCTTTAATCTCAGCATTTGGGAGGTTGAGGCAGGAGGATCACCTAGAGTTTGAGGCCAACCTGACCTGAGTAGTGAAACCCTGTCTCAAAAACAAACAAACAAACATACAAGGCTCTAGAGATGGACTGTCTGGATTAGAATCCTAGTTTCACTATAAACTTTATTCACGTTACTTAACAAGTTTTAGCATTCTTTATCTGTGAAACAGGGTAATACTATTTTCTACCTCAGAGGTTTGGTGTAAGGATTGGATGAGTCAAAAAATGTTGAAAACTAAGCCAGGCATGGTGGCACATGCCTGTAATCCTGGCACTTGGAGGCTGAGGCCAGTGAATTGCCTCAAGTTTAAGACCAGTTTGGGCTACATGGTGAGTTCAAGGCCAGCCTGAACTACATAGTGAGCTCAAGTGAGTTCAGCCTGAACTGGGTACAAGACCCTACCCCCCCCCCAAAAAAAAACAGTTAAAAACTTAACACATTGCCTGGCACATAGACAGCAACCAATCATTATCATAATTTACATTTGTGCTCTGGTGTCCATTCTTATTCGTCCACATTCAGTGAATGTGCCCCTATTCTACAGTGACAGACACCTCAATAACTAAGGGAAATATTTGTCAGCCATGCTCCCAAGAGTTTAAGGTAGAAAGAAAATGTATATGGAGAATTTTTGTTTTTTGTACTAGGAATAGAACCCAGGGCCTTACACATATTAAGTATGTGCTCTACCACTAAACCACAGTCACACACAGAAGAGATTCTTAAGTTAAATAGGATTCAATTGAACTTTGATGACCAAAAAAATATACCTTTACATTAATCTCTATCTGAAATACAGCATTTTCTTCAACTATGTATTAACATAAGGGACAAATCACAGTAGTGTTACCAATGTCTGTGGCTTTGTTACCAACAGAAATAACAGACATTCCCATATCACATTACACTTCTATCAGGTATCTCAAATTGTGATTTATCTTTATCACTATTTTTTGATTTTGATACTTACTAGACAGATCTGCTACTAGATCTTATTTATTATTCATAAAGAAGCACTCACAGTATTACATCACAAGTTTGGTAGTAGTATTTTATTGCAATTTTTATCACCTAATAAGTTCTATATTTATGCATTTTAAAAAGTGGATCCATAAGCTTCACTAGACTGCAAAGGTATTCTTGACAGCCAAAAATGTTAAAAATAGCAGCACAGGAGTCTATATAAAGCAAAGTACAAGCACAAGTGAAAGAATAGGAAAGAGGAGTACAAAGAAAGGATATTTTGGTAAAAGAAGCTAGGTATCCTTCAACTATTAAAGCAAATTTTGGAAGTCATCTTGTGGTAGTTTACAAATGATAACTTTATTCTGTTTGCAATACAGCATTGGAATAAAAGAAAACTGGGGTCCGAGTCACACCTCTGAAACAAAACAAACAATTCACTTAACCTCTTTGAGCCTACTTTGTCAGCCAGAAAATGGAAATAATGCCAATCTCACAGGATCATCATGAAGAAGTAAGATAATATTGACGAAAATATTCTGGTAATTGTAAAGCATTAAAATGATTCCTATTTCTTTACACACATATCTGGTCATATGCTAGGAAATATAAAATTCTAGAAATGAGAGGAAGGCAGAAGCAAATGAAACTCTCAGAAATAGTTCAGATTCAGTATGAGGTAGAGGAATTAAACATGTACGTGCTATTGACAGTGAGTTGGTACACAAACCTTTTAAAAAATTTTATTAGTACATGTGCATGGTATCTAATGTTTACATTCCTTGCGGAAAATTGGCGCATGTACATGATACACCTTCACTTTTCATCTCACAAATCTTGAAAAGTTGTTACCCCTAATTTAGCAAACACAATACAAAACAAATAAGATAGCCACTGATGAAATCAACTCTGAGGTGACCTGTAAATGTTTCACCTACTTGATAAGGAAGACAGTATTGTAAATAAGATAACCCTTCAATTAATTCTAAAGAATTGAAAAATGAGGATTCATTGCTATGACTTTCCTGGCGTGGTTGATTTTCACAACCAGTACTGGTTCCCTAGTGTATGTAACAATGCCCATACCCAAACCTACCATAGTGTTCTTAAAGGAACATCAAAATCTTCCAGGTCCATTTTTTGTTCATCAAAGATTTATGATAATCATTTGGTTTTTCCTCTTGGACTGTATCTATCCCTCTTTCCCTGCAAAACAGGAAAACTTTGCACAAATGATGAAGAGTGGGCATTTTGCCAATTATAGCTAATAAATTAACATCCTGGTTTATAATTTAATATGTTGTGATTTGCTTAGTATGATTTAATTCTCCAAACCTTGACTGAACTCAAACTGCATTCCATAACTCTACAAAGCTGATCAGTTCACCAAAATGTAAAATCCTACAAGTCTCTGTGGAGTGGTGTTAATCAGTGATAGCTTATTTCAGAAATCTAAACAGAAAAGTATTTTGTAAGAAAATGAAGTATATAGTATAATTAACGATAGTATTTTGACCTTTTTGTCTGACTGTAAAATATAGGCTATCCTTAAAAAGCAGCAAGTACATCTAACTTTGCTAAGAAAGGTATGCCTAATTTTAAATATGTTCCTGAGATGTCAGATTTTATATTAACTAAATTATTGGTAGAGATTGATTTAAGAACAAAGGTTGTGATAAAATCTGTACTTTTTAAAAGTGAAGCTAACTACTTGTAAACAACTTGAATAACCATTCTAGCTACTTGTTAAGTTTTACAGTTAAATACAGAAAACTCAAAGTAGAGGTTTTGAAAAATGCTGAGAGTTTGACATAGCTTTATTCGGAGATGAGATTTTTAAAAGATGTTTCATCTTAATGTCATATAAGATTTCAGGATCTGAATTTGGAAGAATATCCCTGGATATCACTTTGTGCAACCTGAAATTCTAATCTTGCTGAATATCATTAGGCTAACTCCAAATTAACCTGTATCAGAAGACTGAGTCGGGCCTATCAATCTTTTCAAGCAGGACGAGCAAAACACCGAATTCCCTCTCTTGTTTCTGAGCGGCAAAATGAAAAGGATTCTCGGGAAGACGGTCCGTACTTCTAAGAAATCACCCAGTTTTTGTCGGGGGGAGGGGTAGAAATCAAGTATTTAGACTTTGCTTTCAGCACGTTGAAAAGCCACAAGCTTTCTCAGTCAACAACCCAGAAGACTCAAAACCCAGAACCTACAAAAACTAATTTTCTTCGTTTCCCTGAGACACGTCCGCTCCAGTGTCAGCCGCTCCCTGTGGCGGAGCCGGGTCGCGAAAGCAGCAGCCTTCGTCTCAACCTCGTGGCTGAGCCGGGCGCGATACGGGCACGGGGGGCGTGGGGCACGTGGCGGCGCGGCAAGGGGACGCAGGATGAGACTCCTGCCCTGGGGACCTCTCAGTTGACAAGGGACCCCGCCGGTGGGCACACCAACTCCCAGGCAGATCCCCTCTAGGGACTTTGGACTCGATGTTCCAGGATGGAGTTCAGTGCACTAAAAGGTCCCAGTTCCTCAGACGCCCGCCTCTCTTTAGTGATCCCGTACCCCTACGAGGGCTGCAACTGACGAAGCTCGGAAGGCGAGAAACAGCTCTCTAAATCTTTTGCTGGGTCCCTCTCTCCCCACAATGCACCGGGGCCAGCAGGAAGGCCGCTCCGACCCCTAATTTTCCCGCGAATTCAGTTCAAAGAGGCGGCCGGGCCCGCGATCGGCAGCGCGCACAGGCCAACCAAGCCGCGCCTCCGCGAGAAGCGCCTCCGCGTGACTGACGGGGGAATCCGCGGGCCAACGGGCTGGGTGGCCCGGCGGCGCGCGCTCCCGCCCGCCAATCAGGTCGCCGGGCGGGGAAGTGGGCGGAGCGAGGCCAGGGTAGGGTGAGCGGCCTCCGAAGCTGAGCGGGGCTCTGAGGAGACACTTTTTTTTTTTCCTCCCTCCTTCCCTCCTCTCCTCCTCCCTTTCCCTTCCCCTCTCCTCCCCTCTCTCCTCCTTCCCCCCTCGGTCCGCTGGAGCCTGCTGGGGTGAGCGGTTGGTGTTGCAGGCGCTCACTCTCCGGGGCCGCCCGGCGGGTAGCTGGCGGGGGGAGGAGGCAGGAACCGCGATGGCGCCTCAGAAGCACGGCGGTGGGGGAGGGGGCGGCTCGGGGCCCAGCGCGGGGTCCGGGGGAGGCGGCTTCGGGGGTTCGGCGGCAGTGGCGGCGGCGGCGGCTTCGGGCGGCAAATCCGGCGGCGGGGGCTGTGGCGGCGGCGGCGGCGGTTACTCGGCCTCCTCCTCGTCGTCCGCGGCGGGGGCCGCGGTGTTACCGGTGAAGAAGCCGAAAATGGAGCACGTCCAGGCTGACCATGAGCTCTTCCTCCAGGCCTTTGAGAGTGAGTGTGTAGGAGGCCGGGAGGGCAGGAACCCCTGCTCCCGGCGTGGGGGACGGGACGCTCCGCGGGGCCCGCGCTCCCCCCCCCGGTGCCCACTAGGTCGGGAGCGGGGAGACAGAGGGGACGTCCCCGCGCCGGGACTGTGGTGCCCGCGACCGCCCGCGGTCCGGGCCCTGGGGGCGCGAGGGGCCCCGGGGGCCCAGCGCTCCGCCGAGCCCCGCCGGGAGGAGAGGGTCGGCGCCGGGCCCGCGGTGGCGGCGGGCGGCTTCCAGAGGGGCTACAGTTGATCTCAAGGCGAGTTCTTGTTTCCTTTCGTGCCATTCGTACTCCAGAAGTGCCTGGGTTTGGGGTGCGGGTTTCGAGGGGCAAAATTCAGCCTGGGAAGGGATAAGCGCAGCTAAGCCGACGGGATTGTCATTAGCCCGAAATGTGCCTCCGCGCTAACTTGGGCTGCGCAGGAACAGGGCCCCCGTCGGATGCTTTAAACCTTTCAAATCTGTCCGCCCATTTTATGGATACGGAAACTGAGAGGTAGTGGCCAGAAGCGCCTTCTCTGAAGACGACCTCGGAGTTCTTCCTCCGTTTGGCAGAGTTTTCTGATACGGATTTCTGCTTTTAAGGGGTGTTTGGAGGGCGAAACTGTGACTTCTTGGGAAAGGAGAGCAAGGTGTCTGGCAACAAACAAAAGAATTTATAAACAACATCGTGACTATAAATAATCTTAACTGAGCTTTAATGGATTTTATATCCTGATTGTTCTCCTGTTTGTTTTGCGTGAATGTTAGAATTTCGGTAACCTTACAGCTGAATATCTTAGAGAAACTTGAATAAACTGCTCTACCGCCGAATGTCTTTATTTACAATATTACCGTGGCATATGCTAAAGGCATGGTATCAGCTGTGCCTGGAAAAACATATTACATTGTTTAATACCCTTCCTTCATTCTCTCTCATTAGTACTTAATGAAATTCTAATCGGAATATAATACAAGAAATTTCAGTTTTTATGGAAACGAATATGAACATGCTTCCCAAAGATTTACATTATTCTTTTGCTTAATATACAGTACTTGCAAAAATCTAGAAAAGCTTTCATTGGAAGTATAATGGAGAACTGACGGACAGTTTAACAATAAGCTTATTTGATTGTACCTCTTCTAAAATACCTAATCTTTTCGCTTAATTTGAAATTTGAAGAGTTTAAGTGAAAGTTCTAAATGTTATGAGAAAATAAACCCTCCAAGAAAGTTTTAATTATTTGCTTTCTGAACCATCCACCTGGAAGAAGGCAACTGTCATTAACAGCTAACTCTGAACGTGAAACAACTTGATTCTTCTCTTAATACTGATAATAGTTTTTGAAAGTGTAACTGCTTTAATGTAATTATTAATGTGGTGGTTCATTTATCTTGATACTCTTATTTAAACGCGATGTGAATGAATAGGTCATTAATATAACTGGTATGTTGTGTAATTTTTTAATCTAAGTTGTGCTTTGGGACTCAGTTGTGCAGATGTGTGTACTGAACACAGTATTTACATGTTGAGGTAATATTTACATTGAGCAAAATATGTAAAAATTTAAGCTACGGTTAGAAATACTCATTGAGAATTTTAACTGCATTTTACATAGGAGATACCTTCAATATTGACTGACTTTCTTATCTTTATTAGTCCATAAGGGAAATGAATGACTTTTACTGCATTTTGGCTGGTAACTATACAAATTTTTTTAAATGGCCAATTAAAAAGTGAAATTTTCACTTTGACATGAATAAATATAGTTCTTTGGTTGACTAGTCTTCATTTCAGCTACTTTTTTAGAAGAAGGTGGGTTAAATTAACTTAAAGGAGTATGACTACAGCTCTTTAGTTCTACGTAGTAACAGTGGGTACCTTAGAAGGATTTACAAAGATTGTAGAGAGCCTTAAGTTCAAAATTAATGTAGATGAATTTTATGAATATGCCATCAATTGAATGTCCTTTGATCTTATGCATACTAGTCTTTATATAAATATTTAGTACATGATTTCCTTAACAGGTAATCAATTTTTATTGGTTATGACATGGGCTAGATTGATAGTTTTCTGAGTAATAAGTAAATTTAGATAATACTTGGATTTTTTTTCTGTTACCTAGAACCAACACAGATCTATAGATTTCTTCGAACCCGAAATCTCATAGCAGTAAGTAGTCAATGAAATTCATCAATATTACTTCATTCTTACACCTTCATCTGTATTTAATGTTAACATTTTCAAAACTTTTTTTTACAGCCAATATTTTTGCACAGAACTCTTACTTATATGTCTCATCGAAACTCCAGAACAAACATCAAAAGGTACATTTTATGAATCTTATTAAGCTGATCAAACCATCTGAAAGTTTTCTGTTAAAGTACTGTTTCTAATTAAAGGTTAACTATGAGGCCTGAAGTGAAGTAGGAACTAACTGAATTAATTGAAAAATCTTTTTGGGGGAAGGAGGTCTCTTTTCCTTTTACAGCAATAGGGATTGAACCCAGGGCCTCACACATACTAGGCAAGCTATATCCCCAGCCTACAATTAATTTTTGAAATTGTATTTATTTATTTTTGTGGTACTGGGGAATGAAACTAGGACCTTTGGACTGAGCAATTTTCCTAGCCCTGTTCTTTTTTGAGACCAGGTCTTGCCAAATTGCCCAAGTAGGGCTCAAACTTTGAATCCTCCTGCCTCAGCCTCCTGAGTGCTGGAATTACAGGATTATACCCGTCCCTCCAAGTAATGGTATCATTTTTTTGTAAATCCCAATTAATTTAATAAAAAGGAATGAAGTGACCTTTAACTCATGTTTTATTCTGTGCTATGAGTTATTTTCAGTTCGGTAGCATTCCAGAATTTACTTACTACAGAGCTCAAGGGAGCTATCTTTGGTACATCAAATTTAATAGGTAATTCTAAAGTACTTCTTATATAATAAAATATTCTTTGTAATAAAGGATTTGCTTCTATAATGATGTGTTCAGAAAGTCTCACTTCGTATTTGTGGTAGTATTCTTACCAAAGAGGAAATTGTTTTCAAGTAAATAGTGTAAACATTTTTAAACAGGCTGCCTTAATCATCTGGTTTTAAAGTGGAGTCTGGAGATGTGGTACAGAGCTTGTTTTTGCTGTATAACATTTATTCATGATGGGTTTTTGGTGGGGGCATACCAGGAATGGAATTCAGGATCTTGCGCCTACCAGGCAGGAACTATGCCCCTGAACTGTATCTCAGACATGTGTAACATTTACACTTAATCAAATGTAATAATGGTATGCATTTTTCTTGTCCAATTACAAGTATGTATTTATTGAGTATATCAAGTAAATAAGTTTAAAATCATAAGTGAGACTTTTCTATATTATGCGTGTGGTGTTTTGGTCTTAAAACCATTAAGCTATTGCAGTATACAGTACTTTTGACTAAACCCCTTGGGAGACTCCTACTTACTGAGAGGGCATCCCATTTCTACTGCAAGACATAGTTTTACAGATACATCAGGGTGTATTTTGAAGGATTGAAACTCTTTTATCTGCTGGTACATTATGTGATCTATGCCAAGGTTCGGCAGAATTTTTATGTAAAGGACCAGACAGTAAATATATTTCAGATTTTGTGACCAAGAAGTAAGACAAGAATAATATATAGGTACTTCAACAGGAAGAATATTCACAAATTTTTATTGATGAAATTTAATATACAACAATACAAAGTAAAGCATTTTGTACTATGAACTTACTACTGAGAAATGTAGACTTCTTTTATTGTGGAGTGGGAAAGAGCTCACATTTTGCTTAATTGGAGTTTGAGTTAGTGTTTTGTATCATCAGAGCAACTGGGAACTGATAACCCAGGACCTTTTGCTTCTGCATGTCCGTCAAGTGCTCTGGTACTGAGTTATGATCACTGCCTCCACTGACCTTTTCTTTTAATATTTTATTTTGAGACAGGAGTATTGCTGAGTTGCTCAGGCTGGCCTAAAAGTTGGAGTCCTCCTACTTTTACCTCTCAAATAGCTGAGATTACAGATATATTGCATTTGTCCTGACTAAAGTATTTTTAATATGGGTAGTTCTTTGAATTATTATCTAAGATCCTGCCTGATTTTAATTTTTAAAATGATTAAGTTTTAAAAGATAAGTTTAGAATGCAGTATGGTGGCACATGCCTGTAGTCTTAGTACTCTGGGAGGTTGAGGCAGGAGGATCACTAGTATGGGCTTGGGCTGGGGATTTAGCTCAGTGGCATAAGCGCCAGCCTGGCAAGTGCAAGGTCGTGAGTTCGATCCCCAGTACCACAAAAAAAAAAAACCCAAGTATGGGCTCAGCCTGGGCAACTTAATGAGACCCTTCTCCAAGAAAGTTAAAAAAGGCTAGGGATGTAGCTCAGTATGAAGGCCCCAGGTGTGGCCCAGTACCATACACACAAGAGAAAGTTTAATCCATAAGTGAATTAAAATATACATTTAAATATTAAATTCATATTTTTCCTAACAGGTTATTTAGTAGGCTTTGTCTTACAGGATATATTGTCTGTCACCCAGTAGAGATAGTAGAAGCTTATAGTAAAACTGAAATTTCTCCCTTACTGTTTTTTAGGTTTTAAAATACTGTCTTTGGAGCCAGGTACAGTGAACACCTGTAATCTCAGGACTCTGGTAGGATGAGGCAGAAGGGTCATGAGTTCATTCTAGCCTGGATTGCTTAGGGGAAATTCTTGAAGAAAATTTGCTAGCAAAGAAACATTTACATTCTACAAAATATATATGAATTGTTAAATACTTATTAAATACCTGACTTTATATGTGCTTTAGGATTTTTTTTTTTTTTTTTTTTTTTTGAGACAAGGTCTCACTATGCTGTTCAGGCTGGCCATGAACTGATTTATATAGCCCGGGCTGGTCTCAAACTTGCAACGATCCTCCTACCTCAGCCTCCTGAGTGCTGGGATTACAGGTGTACACCATCATTCTTGGCTTTAGGAATAATTTTTAACAAAATATAGCACAACTGATACCTTCAAATGGATGCCATTGTTATCGCAGTAGTTGGTGACGGAGCTGAGGATGTAGCTCAAGTAAGTGGTAGAATCTTTACCTAACATGTGTGAGGCCTTTCATTCCATGCCCAGCACTGCAAGAAACAAACAAAAAGTATTGGTGACTTAAAAGAACGATTATGGTCTTAAATTGTTTTTGGAGCTTCTTTTGTTACTATAACATAATCTTTTTCTTTTTGGTGGTGATAGGGATTGAACATGCAACTTAGGTCATGCTCAGACAAGCACTATACCACGGAGCTATGCCCTCAATTTAACGTTCTTTATTAGAATTAGTATGTTATTCCTTTTGAAGTCATATTCTTAGTTGTAATATTAATTTTGATATGTTCATTGAATTCATGTTGTATTTTAGAGTTCATAGAAGTATTCAAATTCTTTATGGTACTACTACTGTCAAAATGTATGTGATAGCCAGGTAAAGTGGCACACACCTGTAATCCTAGTCCCTGAGAGGCCAAGGCAACCGAGTTCAAGGCCAGCCTGAACTTCATAGTGAAACTGTCACAAAAAGAAAAAAAAAGTAGGTGATAAAGAAGAGTAACTTTTATCAAATCCATTGTATTAAATTTTATGTTACTGCTTCTGAAGTCTCCCAAGAAAAAGTTTAGAAATTTCTTAAAGTTTTAAACATTGTTTTTGATGACCTTATAATTATTTGTCTTTTCTTGTTGCTGAGACAAAACACATGACACCCGAAGTTAAAGGAGAAAAGATTTATTTAGCTCACAGTTTGTAGAAGTTTCAGTTTATAGACTGGTGTCAAGGCAGGTGGCATATGGCAGATGGGCAGCAGTTCATGGCAGTGAAAGCAAAAACAACAAGCAACAGCTGAGAGAGAAAGAGAGAGTAGGGACAAGCCTTTTTCTATCCCTTACACTGTATGCAGGCTATGTGCCTTAGGGCTGAATAGCATTCACATTCCTAATCCTAGCATTGGACCATTAATCAGTTACAAACTGGATTCTACCACCTCTGAAAATCCGCCCCCCCCCCATGACTGCAAAAGGCTTTGGAGGGACATCTAGACACAAACCATAATCATTTCCTTTGTTACAGTTAGAGCTCCAGTAGCATGGCCTTTTTAAAGAACAAAAATATTTGGTGTTGAGGGAGGAGGTCTTTTGTATAATAGTGGTTTTTTCCCCCCTAAAGAAAACTATTACCTTCATGATCTTTGCTATTTAAAATGGTTGTTACTCTTCAGTTCTCCACATTTATATAAAAGCTCATAATGCTGAAATTGATGAACGTTGGGTATTACAGTCTGGCTTCTTACATAAAGAATTCCTTCTTAATCACGTAAAGATAAACATGTTAGTCTTAAAACTTTCCATTAATTTTAAAATCCTCCCCAGTGGTAATTTTCAGTATTTAGACTGAACAATTCTTTGTAACTAGTTTAAAAGACTCTTCATTTTTCTTTTGTCTTTTCTTATCTGTGGTATTTGGAATGTATTGACATCTTTCGTAAAGCACTTCTTATTGCACTCTATTAGGTGAAATTTTAGTTTTCAGTTACTCTAAAGGTAAAGAGAGGGTTTTTTGAAAACTTTTTTGTTAAGAAGACTATTTTCAATTGAATTATAAACTATCAGTATTCTTCCTATCAGTACTTTAGGAGGCTGCAACAGGAGGATCCCAAGTTGGAGCCCAGTTTGGGCAATTTAGCAAGACCTTGTCTCAAAATAAAAATTAAAAAGACTGGGATTGTAGTTCAGTGCAAGGATCCTGTGTTTAGGCCTGAATTCTTCCTTCCAAAAACAATGGGCATTATGGTAATTTCTGTCATCAGCACCCAAGCATGATAAAGTAATATATTAAGATTTTCAAGTCCAAAATTTGAAGAGACTATAAGTATAAAGCAATATATTCTTTTCCAATTTACTTTTCATTAACAAATTATATGTTGGACTAGATTTTTAGTTTCTATCCCTCAGACACATGACTACCTTGAGAAGAGGATGAAGCTTGTTTTACAGTTCATTCAGTGTTTAATTGCTTTGGGAGATTTTACTTAAGTTTCAGTGCTGTGGGAAAATTCCTTGCTGTTACTGTCAAATTAAAAGCTATTGTGTAATTTTGGTATGATTTTTAAATTTTTTTTGTTTTTTAAAAGGTTTTTGGGATACAAGGTGTTGCTACATTGTGAGTTCAGGCTGGCCTTGAACTCACAATGTAGCCCAGGCTGTCCTTGAATGAGTGACCCTTCTGCCTCAGCCTCTTGAGTGCTGGGATTAGAGGCGTGCACCAGCATGTCTAACTTGATTTGTTAACTTCAAAATTTTTCATGATTTTTTTTTTCCCCAACTATTTCTGTTATGACATGATTTTTAATCTTAGGCTTTTGCCAGTAACATTTGAGGCTGTCTCATAAACTTCAGATGTATTTTACAGACTATCCATTTTAATGTGATGGTGCTAGTATGTATTTGTTGGGTTACTTAACAGAAATATGATTGTTTCAGAATATACATGGTGTTCGTTTAGCTCAGTTAAATACTTACTTGAACCACTACCAAGAATAAGACATTATACCAAACACTACATGCTTAAAAAACAATTACTATCCTTCTGGACCTTAAACTAGTAATATAAAAAAATAGTCACACAGATTTCACATGTACGAAATGTATCAAAATAAATGTAAATGAGTCAGGTGTGATGGCCCATGCCTGTAATCCCAGAGCTGAGGCAGGAGGGTGGCAAATTTAAACCCTGCCTTGCCAATTTAGCAGCTTATCAAGACTGTCTCAAAATTTAGAAAAGCTTGGGGATATAGCTAAGTGTTAAGGTTGTGGATTCAATTCCTAGTACTACAAAAATACATGCATGCATGCATACATACATACTGAATGCCACGAATTAGGAGAAATTACTGATTTGGGGATAGTTACAGAAGATTTTTTTTAAAAGTTAGCATTCAAAATGAGGATTGACGCCAGGGATTTAGCTCAGTGGCATAAGCGCCTGCCTGACAAGTACAAGGTCATGAGTTTGAGCCCCAGTACAAAAAAAAAAAAAACAAAAAAACAAAAATGAGGATTGAAGGCATGTCTGCTGTATTTTAACATACACTGTCTCAATACATTTATTGTTATTGTTAATCATTCGTCATCTATCTTGCTGAAAATAATTTTTTTGAGAATAATTTTAAAAATCAGATTGCCATCTTGCCTATTTTAGTTACAATAAAGTATAATTTGTTTCTTTTTCCCAGTTGAGAAGTGATTATTTTGTTTATCTGTTTCTTCCAGGAAAACATTTAAAGTTGATGATATGTTATCAAAAGTAGAGAAAATGAAAGGCGAGCAAGAATCTCATAGGTAAGATAACTTAACAGTTTGCGTTAAGTGATACATTGAGGAAAGACAAAAAAATCTATAATGATCATTTCCCTAGTGATCACCTCAATATTGTCAGTAGTTAGAAGACATTTAGACATCAGTTGATCCAAATTTGTACGCAAGTCAGAAATTAGCTTCTGTATTATCCTTCAAAAGAAATCTGTTAGGTTTAAAGCTGTGTGAAAACCTTCAGTGTTTGGAAACTCACTGCTTTGTAAGGCAATTGTATTCATCATTGTTACCAATTTCTGGTATTTCAAATCAAAATCTTAACTTTTGCATTTGGTCTGAATTGTATTACCTCATCGACAGGATCTTGCTATGTAATTCAGGTTTGCCTTGAACTCACTGTGTAGCCCAGGCTGGCCTCAAATGCCTGGTGATCCTCCTGCCCCAGCCTCAGTCCTGAGATTATCGGTATGTGCCTCCATGCTTGGTTGAGACTGTACTTAGCTATGTGCTTGATGCTTCACAGTATCACAACTCTTTTAAGTACATACTTCTCAAATATGAGAGGATCTTTTTTTTCTATCTTCCTCAGTATCAAAATATTCATATTTATATATTCAAAATATAAAATACCAGTTTTATATTTGACATGTTTTTCTTGTGATAGTTTCAGAAACTTGACCCGTTAGACAGAATCTACTTGCTGTAAGATTTCCTAACTGTGCAACCAGAACCAATCCCTAAATATTCTGAGTTAATGTCTTATTTTGGACAGTATGCTTCTGTTTATTCTTTGACATGTAAACTAAAGAAAAATCAGCATTTTAAAGAGAAACAGGAGCATGGATGGTTTGTTTTTTATTTTTTTGAGACAAAGTCTCACTATGTTATTGAGGCTGGAGTTAAACTCACTCTGTAGCTCAAAATGGCCTTGAACTTGCTGTGGTCCTCCTCTGTCTCAGGGCCTCTGAGTACTTGGATTAGGTGGGTACCTAATGCCCAGCAGTTGGGTGGTGTTTATTTATTCACTGACTATTTTCAGAATGAAGAACTAGACATTTTGGATTTTTTTTTTTAAGTGTCGGGATTGAATATATACATGTGAGGCTAGTGTTCTACTACTTAGCTGTATACATCTGAAGTTCTCTTCAAAAATGCAATTATGGTGGGGATATGCCTCAGTGGCACAAGTGCCTCTCTAATAAGCACAAGGTTTTAAGTTCAGTTCCCAGTACACATAAAACAAAAAGACACACAAAAGATGCAGTTAAAGCTGGGTGTGGCAGCATGTACCCACATAATCCTAGCACTCTGGAAAGCTAAAGCAGGAGGTGTTTTAATAATTTAGTAAAACTTAATCCCTAGAACTCTCAAAGAAAATGAAAGACATTGGAGTTGTCGTCACAAAGTATTTCTCTTTCTCTGTCTCTCTTTTTTGTTTTTTTGAGTCAAGGTATTGCTGTGTAGTTCAGTTAGTGTTGAGCTCACTATGTAGCCCAGGTTGGCCTTGAACTGAACTCCGGCAGTCCTCCTACCTCAGTCTCCCAAGTGCAGAGATTATAGGTGTACATCACATGCTTAGTGGTTTTTTTCTCTTTGAAGTATTTAATGAAACACTTACCAGTTCTTTATTTTTCTCATTATTTCAGTGACTAATTAAAAACTTCAACAGATTAGTTATTACTTATTTTGTAGTGTTAGGGATTGAACCCAGGGCTTTGTGTATACTAGGCAGATACTCTACCAGTAAGCTGCCTCTCCTGCCCCTTTTTATTTTGAGATAGGATCTTGCCAGCTTGTACAAGGTGGCTTTGAATTGGCAGTCCTTCTGCCTCAGCCTCCTAAATGGCTGCTGGAATTTCAGGCAAACACTATTGTCCCTGACTTTAGCCATTTACATTTTAAGTTTGGCTTATGAATTTGGTAATTTTGTTTCTTAAACTGTAAAACCACATTTTAATATTTTACAATCTCTAGAATTGAAGTATAATTATATTTCCATATCTAGGTAAATCCTAACTTGTAAATAAGTACCTGTAATAGATAACTCTAGAAGCTGAGATCTTAGTTCTTTATCTAATGTACCCTATAAGATAGAACTGAGAATATTCCTAGTGTGTGTAAACTCTTAAATTTTTCTTGAATTTTTATTCCAGATACCTTTCTGGTAAAGTACCATTGACCAAACTTTTGGGATTATCAGGGCTTTTTTTGTGTGTGCGTGGTGGCATTGAGAATCAGACCCAGGTCCTTGCGCATGATAAACACTTGCTCTCCCACTGAGCTACATCCACTCAGTTTCATTTTTACTTGTATTACTCAGCCTCATTGTACTTCCTGCTGCTTTTCTCTACCTTAAGTTTGCCCCCTGGGCTTTGCTTTCAAGTGGCAAGAAAAAAATGAAGCAATAAGAAGAAGCCTGGATCCTTTCTTTCATGTCCCCTATTAAGATTTTAGTTTACTGCTAACTTTTATCTCACTGTATGTGACATTGTGATATTGTTTGATGAATATTGCAGATGTCCTTAAGAATGCATGTTGTTAAAAAAAAAAGATGCATATCGTAAGGGAGATATACTGGTCAGTTCTCTCTTAACATTTGTTCTTTGGATGATCTTGTTCCGTTTGACCCAGTGAGTTCAACAGCAACTTTTTAATCTTTGGTATTTATCTGAGTCCAATGAGTTGGGCATTTAAATCCCCATCCCTCCAAGATTATGATTGTCTCAATGTTACTCCCAGAGGTATTAAGATGAATTGGGAAGGTACTCTGGTTTCATTTTAACCCCTAGACTCTTTAGTGTTATGTTGCTTCAGTGTATTTCTCATCTTAAGTTAAACATTCTTACTCTACTAATCACAGAGGATTGTATGAAATAACCATTGACACCAGTGTGTTACGCCAGCACTATAATAGTTTGCTTATAAAAATCTATTGTCAAACTCTTTTTATTAAAAAAAGGAAGTCTTTGTTGTTCCATAACATTAATTAGTAGAAGTTAAAATCTTAAATCATACAAAGTACCTTTCTTCTGTCTACATTCATTATACCATTTTAAACGTAGAGAACTTGTTCAGCTTAATTGGATCCTCGATCTGTTCAGCGACTGTACTATAGGTGTCTTGCATTGGAATTCATGTTCTTTCATCGCTTCTAAAATTGTAGTCTCCATTTCAAAAGTCTAGTTACTATACCTCATTCCACAAAGTTCAAAGGGAGTTTCAGAACACACCATAATACATTACCATAGTACTATAGTCCCAAAATACAGTCACATTCTTTTATTCTTTAGGACGTGTATAGTAACTTTAAAACCCTAGCACTATCTGTGCAAAAGAAGTTGTTATTAAAGAGCTGTTTTTGGTTTTGTTTTTCTTTAGTTTTTGTTTGTTCCTATTTATTTATTTATTTATTTTTGAGACATGGTCTTTGAAGGCTGGTCTTGAACTCACCTTGTAGCCCAGGCTAACCTCGAACTCTCAGTGATCCTCCTGCCTCAGACTACAGGCGTGTACCACTGTGCCTAGCCTCTTTTGATTTTTTGAGACAGAGTCTCACTGTATATTCCAGACTGGCCTAGGACTTCTGCCCAAGTAGTTGTGGTTACAGGTATATGCCATCATGTTTGGCTACAGGATTTTTCATACTTTAGGTTTATAGTTGTCTTATAAATCAGTTGCAGAAGCTGACCAAAAATAGCAAAATAATGGGCATTATAAAAGTTATCCCCAACTTGCCATTCGCCTAGGCTGCCTTCTAATTTGAAATCCTCCTGCCTCAGCCTCCTAAATGCCTACATTGTAGGCATGCGTGACTTTGCCCAGCTTTAAAGCCTAACCTTTTGAATTAATAGTCTCTCTTTTTTAATACCACCTTAATTATTGTTTGATTCCAAAAATAAGGAAAAATCTGTGATGATAGAGGTCAGAATGGTGATTACTTTGTGGAGAGCTTTAAGTGAAGAAAAGCCATGAAAATTTCTGAGCTATTTCTTCACAGTAGGGAGCTACGCATGTCACTATAAAATTTGACAGCTGATGAGACTGCTTAAACATTATCTTTTATAGGCATCATTTTGTACCTTTACAAGGCCTGGATCCGTTTTTTAGGAGGGATTTTCATTTCCTTAGTGTGCCTTGTATCAGGCACTGTATTTAATCCCTAGAGCACGTAAGGATGAGCAAAACATTTGCCTATATGAAGCTTAGCATTGAAGAGGGAAAGATATATTCACATAAAATGAAAGGGAAGAAAAGTATATGAGAGCCATGAATATATGAAACAGAAGAAGCAACTCTTTAGAGGTATTGGATATTGGAATAGTTACAGTCAGGGAAGTTTTCTCTGGAGAAGTGAGTTGAAATTTAAATGTACTTTTTTGTTTATTTTTTGCAATACTGTGGATTTAACCTAGGGCCTTTGCACAGCTGTGTCTATGGCTCTTTTTAAAATTTTTCTTTATTTTGAAACAGAGGCTTACTAAAGTTGCCCAAGCTAGATTTGAATTTGCAGTGCTTCTCTCAGCCTCCCAGAGTACTGGGATTGCAGACATGTGCCATCATACTTCAGCTTATTAAATTATTTTAAATGGGACTATTGTGTTAATGGTTTTCCCTTGCTATTCTGTTTTTTAGGTTTAGCTATATTTTTAAATCTTTAGGCTACTTCATTTGGTTGTATGTCACCATTTCCTCAACTTGATATATCAAAGAATAAAATGTAAATTCACTAGCTACCATCGGATAGTATTGATACTGAGTAGCTTATTAACTTGTGTTATTTTGAAGTAATGCTGCCAGGTCCCTAAAAATATTTGTACCTGCCACTATCAGATTAACATGTATAAATTACAAACACTAACCTTGTTTTCTTTTCAGCATAAGAAATTTGGAACCTCAGTGGGAATTGGCTATTCAAACGTGAGGTTCCGGGCCCGGGATTTAGCTCAGTGGCATAAACGCCTGCCTGGCAAGCACAAGGTTGCCAGTTCGATCCCTGGTACCAAAAAAACAAAACAAAACTTGAGGTTCCTACTTGAATCTTCTTTCAAAATACGTTAGTCCCTTGTGAACTTACCTCATTCTGTAGACTACTTCAGAAATGTTAGATAGTCGTACTTGGAATTAGCTTTCCCAAAGTTTCACATGTTTTCCATTTTCTTGTTACCATATTGTTTGCTTTCTTATATGGATGAAAACACATGTAGAAGAACCAAATCCTCATCTGATATTTTAGCCTAACTATCTAAACCATATCCAGGCTCATATTTCTTTGCCTTGCTTTCATCTGATCCATCTTAACCAATTACATTGTAGACATAGTGGCCATAAGAGGGAAAGGAAAGAAAACTTTTGCCAGTTTTCCTTGGAAGATACCACATATGGAAGGGATCATCTTTATACTTTTTTAGGTACATATCAGAGTGTTTCCTTTGAGATAGGGGTTGGAGGTGTGTTGTATAGCAAATCATATTACCAATTAATTTTCAAACTTATGGTAGGTTAATAATTTTCATAACATACATGCACATAATAAGATATTTTCACAATTGTAAATTTCTGTAGAAGTTTTAAAAAATTTTATTCTCATTGTCATATGTTACTGGGAAATAACACATTGCCCCATTGCCCTAAGTTTGCCAACCACATTTTGAATAATGATTTTAAATTTTTTTTCTTGGTACTAGGAATCAAACTCATGACCTTACTTGCAAGGCAGGTGCTTAAGCCACTGAGCTAAATCTCTGGCAGTAAACTTTTCTAGAGTACATAAATGCAGGATGTTTTTGACATTTCAGAGTTAGAACCTAGAATCACATTGTTAGAAAAACAATGAGAACCTAGAATCACATCATTAGAAAAACAGTGTGAATAATATTGTTATTACTACAGGGCAGTGGGCCATCATCCTTGACCTTAAGAAACTTATTACTTAAAGAAAGCATCATTATCCTTATGAAAAACACTTGTTGAATCCTGTACTTCCTGTAAGTCCCTGTTAGGTACTATGGAATCAATGTAAGATTTTTGAAAGAATGTGAATGGAAAAATAGTGACAAAGAAATGGTTATAAAGGAAAGAGGTGATCATTAAGCTCTGGATGATTGGAATAGAACAGAGTACTGGATGCGTTATTTTATGTAAACTTCTCAGAATCTTGAGTGTGATAATATCCTCATTTTTTCATTTTTTTTTATAATATCCTCATTTTATAGATACTAGGTCACAAGGAATAACTGGAGCCAAAATTTAGACTTGTATATTGTATTTTTATCATTATATTGTATTTTTCTATACAAGACTTTAGAAAAGATAGTAAGAAAGGGGAACTATGTTACGGAGAGCAAATAGACAAAAATTATGTCATTGGGGACACATTAAAAATTTGTAGAAAAGAGCCGAGTGTGGTGGCGCACTTCTATAACCCTAGCACTTGGGAGGCTGAGGGAGGTCGATCATTGCAAGACCAGCCTGGGCTATAAAGTGAGCCCAAGGCCAGCCTGAACCACATAGCGAGACCCTACCTCAAAAAAAGAAAAGAAAAATTTGTAGAAAAGGATGGTAGTTAACAGAACAATATTTTAAGAAAATTAACCTAATGTGAGGTCCTGGGCTCAATACCCTATCACTAAGAAAAGTAGGAAATTAACCTAGCCTTGGTATATAGTTTTAATTGTAGCAACTAAGAATAGGATGGTTTTCTTTTCTTTTTTCTTTTTTTTTTTTCTTTTTCATTTTGTCACTGGGAATCAAACTCATGACCCTGGTGCTTGCCAAGCAGATGCTGTGCCACTGAGCTGTATCCCTGTCCCTAGGATAGATTTCTTGTGATTAATGAATTGTCTTTCAGCATGTGGAATTTGTAGACTGTTTATCTCTTTCAGTTATGTTTTAAGATTTAACTAATTCTGCTTTGTAAGGTGATATTTATGGAGCACAGACTTCTCTAGTTCAATCACTAAATCAAACTTCTCGAGTTAAAATGTAGCTTTTATAGATGATTAATGTACTGGTTTTTTTTTTTTTTTTTTTGATAACTGGGGATTGAACTGACAACCTCACATTTGCCAGGCAGGTGCTTGTGCCACTGAGCTAAACCTCAGCCCTGATTAATGTACATTTTAAATATCAGTTTTGAGTTAATTAAATTAACATTCAATAAAATGTATCCATCTTAATGATCAGACCTAGTAGTGTATGCATTATAGAGCCATAGCCACGATCAGATTGCCTAAAATCTTTTTTTTTTCCCTGAAGTATGTTTTACATACAGATACATTCACTCTTTTTGGTGTGTAAAGTTTTGTTAAACTCACAGAGTCAGGTAACAATCATTAAACTCAAAGAATTAAACATTTTGTCATGCCTTTTATCAAACCCCCATCCCTATAAATTTTTTTAAAAGTATCTGATGTCAGTGAATACTGTAAAAGTGTAATAAATACTTATTTTTAAGGATGGTGAACAGTAGTTTTATCATTTTTGCTTTTTTTTTTTTTTTTTTGACAAAGTCTCACTATGTAGTTTCTACAGACCTTGAATTCATTATATATCCCAGGCTAGCCTTAAATTTGTGGAAAACTGCCTGGTTCAGCCTCCCAGGTACTGAGATTATAGGTGTGTACCACCATGCCTAGCTGTTTTGTGATAAGACTGGCCTTGAACACGTGATGATCTTGAGTGCTGGGATTATCAGCGTGTGCTTCTTTTTTTTTTTTTTTATGTTGATAATGATATTTAAGTTATTAATTTTTCCATCATTTATGCTAACTCTGCTTTAACTTTTATAATTCTGTAGTCATTTTGTCCTTTATGGATATTTTAGCATATCAGATATTTTAGCATCCTTCCTACTATTCTTTATATGCCCCTAAGAGCATCTAATCTGTAATTTTTAATTTAATTTTATTATTTTAAATAATAAACTCAGAAAAAAAAATAATAATAAACTTGGGACCTAGAATGTGTTAGGCAAGTATTTTACACTGAGCAAGATCTCCAGCCTCACAGTAGTTTTATTTAACTTCATGGTTTAGTTCACTAAGAGGATAGAGGCATCCCCACAACTTTCATTGAAATATGTATGTATGGATGTATTTTTTATGATACTGGGGATGAAATCCAGGACTTTCCATTCCAGCTGAGCTACATTCCCAATACTATTTATTTATTTATTTATTTATTTTTGAGGCAAGGTCTTGCTATGCAGTTCAGGCTGGCCTTGAACTCACTGTGTAACCCAGGCTGGCCTTGAATTCTTGGCCGTCCTCTTGCTTCAGCCCCTGAATGCTGGAATTACAGGTGTGTGCCACAATCTGTGTATCTGTTTACCTATTCTTTTGGTTTTTTGAGAGTCTCCTCGTTTGTAATTCAGACTGGCTTTAAACTCACTGCATAAGGCAGGCTTACCTTGGATTTTAAGTGTGCATGACGGTGCCCAGTTTCTTTGTTTTAGAAAAAATAGTCCTTGTAAGACTTTTTTTCATTTCTGGTTATTACTTGTTCTTTAACACATTCATGAGGGGGCTATAATTCCTATGTGTTACTGCTGAGCATCCTGAGCAGTGGTATGAATTACTAATTAGGCACTTTTTATTAATTTATTTATTAGAAAGGCTAGTAAGTGATTAGATCTATTTGTACCACCAGTGGTAAAAGCTACCTGATGGGACAGTCATGGATATACTACTGGTGGTTTAAACCAGTGAAGATATGTTAATATCCTCTATTCTGAATATCTCTGTAGAATTCTCCCGATATAAAAATACCTAGATTGTCACCACCAATTTTGGATTTTTTTTTTTTTTTTTTTCAGTATGGGGATTGAACCCAAGGCTTCAGGTGTGCTAGACAAGTAGTCTACAACTGAACTATAGCCCCTCACTCTCTTTAAAAAAAAAAAAAAAAAACCTAGATGTGTGATATATACCTGTAATCCCAGCATTCAAGAGACTGAGGCAGGAGTATCTGGGCTACATATAAGTTTAAGGCCAGCTTGAACTACACAAAGTAGGACCCTGTCTTAAAACAAAAAAGGCAAACACATACTCTTTACTGATCTCCTGTTGTCCTGTAACTACTAGTTTTGTTCTTTACACGAATAAATTTCTGGAGTAAGAAATCAGTATTGTTCTGTCACCTCTGTGTGTTTTCCATAGCCCTTTATAATCTTGATTCTGCGTATTTCACCACAGAAACTGCTCTGAAAAGTTATGAAAGACTCTGATCAACAAATAAACTTGGTCTATTTTGCACTTAAAGTATTACAAAAGCCTGTTTATCCTATCCTATCCTAATACTTTTTCTATTATTAATAGCTGTTTTTTGAACAAAAGGGTGACTAGTTCATGGGGAAGTGAAAATGACTTGTTAAAAGAGTAAGTTACAGATCTTTAGCAGGTTGTAATTGTGTATTTCACCCCTAATTGAAGTGTAAAGTAATGGCTTTACATCATTTGTTAGGGTTGAATTTCCATTGTTTTAAAATACTCAAACACAAGGCAGGAGTTCCTGGTTCACGCCTGGATTTTCAGCTACTCAGAAGGCTGAGGCAAAAGTATCACAAGTTCAAGGCCAAGCTGGATAATTTAATGAGACCTTGTTTCAACAGAAAAACAAGGGTTGGGCATGATGGTGCATGCCTGTAATCTCCACATTAGGAAGGCTAAGGCAGGAGGATTGCCAGGAGTTCAAGGCCAGCCTTAGTAGCAGGACCCTATCTCAAAACAACAGAATTCATGTGTGAATTTAGCTACCCTTATGACAATTTCCTTTTATGAACGGAAAGGGAAACCTTCCATTTTATTTTTTATAGGTGGGGCACTAAAGCACAGCAAATTATGTAACCTCTCTAGGCTCTTTTTTGTCTACCTTTGGCATTTTTGCTTTTATTTTTGTGAGTTGTAATTTTTTGGTTGTTTATATTTGTGGGTATATAAACATAGTGTTTTAGATGTGCTTTACAACAAAGCATAGAGTCATAGACCTGAGTAGAAATAAGAATGAGAAAATTAGATATTTACAAATAGCTGGAATAGGTTTGATTTTAATGTTTTTTTTAAAATTTAGACAATTTTATTATAGACCATTAAAGTGATAAAAAAAATTTTGTTTGTTTTGTTTAGCTTGTCAGCTCACTTGCAGCTTACATTTACTGGTTTCTTCCACAAAAACGGTATGTATTTTAAAGTAAATATTTTGACATTTTAACAGCAAAATACCACTATGAGTGTAAAAAAGAAGGGTATTTAGGATATAAATTTGTAAAATTTTAACTAAAGGTAGATATATATATATATACATACGTGTGTGTGTGTGTGTGTGTGTGTGTGTGTGTGTGTGTGTGTAGCTGGGCATCAAATCCAAGGTTTTGTATGACCTAGGCAAGCATTCTTCCAACAACCACCCCTGCTATCTGATAGGTTTTTGGAGTTCAAGTTAAAAAGATTAATGATAAAATTGTTAATTAAGTGCCACAGAGCTGTATAGGTGAAAATTACCCTCAATATGATCCATTCTGCATAAACATTTTGAGTTAATGTTATTGCATTTTTTTAAGCAGTAATGAAACAACTGAAATAATCACTACTATCAATAGGTTATCAGCATGTTAGGTAGTGTATTAAAGAAATTATATATAACTTGTTACTTCAGTAAAAGCTAAAATTATTTTTTAAATGTTACTTTCAAAATGGATAAAGTTATCTTAAAAATGGCATAAAACCTTTATTAAAAATGTTATTTTTAAAGTGGATAAAGTTATTTTTTAAATGAAATAAAATCTTTTATTAAATAAAATCTTTTATTACAAGAAACATTCCAGAATGGCCGAGGATTTAGCTCAGTGGCATAAGCACCTGCCTAGCAAGTACAAGATCATGAGTTTGATCCCCAATACCACAAAAAAAGAAAGAAAGAAAGAAAGAAAGAAAGAAAGAAAGAAAGAAAGAAAGATAGATTCCAGATTAGTCCTCTTTGATACTGTTCAGTAAGAACCAGTTCAAGGGGCTAAGGGTACAGCTCAGTGATGGGAATCCTGCTTGCCTAGCACAGGAAAGGCTGAGTTCAATCTACAGCACTGCAAGAAAAAAAGTATAACAATAAAATAATTATACTTGATAGTTTAATAACTGATTCTATTTTCTATGGAAGAAATTTGATATCAGATATGTATTACCAGCTAATACAACTTTTAGGTTATACTTAGATATAGCCCTTTTTTTTTTTTATAGAAGTAACCTAAGTAATATTTTTGGTTTCCCCTTACATTATTTATAATTGTCTGCTGGGATGCTTGTTTTAAGTCATCTACATTTTGGTTTTTTGTAGTACTTCTTTTTTTTTGGAGGAGGTGGTACCAGGAAGTATATTGACCAATACTTTGACTTTTGGTGATATATTTGCTTATCATTTGACTTTTGGTGATATTGGGGCTAAGGGCTTTCACACTGAAGTGCATCCCCATCATTTATTCTTTATTTTAAGGGAGAGTCTTGGTAAGTTGCTCAAGCACTTGAAATTCTTCTGTTTGGCCTCCCTAACACAACCACACCTAGCTATAATTTGACTTTTTTTTTTGGTGGTGGTGGTGGTGCTGGAAATTGAGACTACGGCTTTTGTGCTGAAGTACATCCTGTCTTTTTTATTTGTTTATTTATTATTATTGTTATGAGACAGGATCTTGCTGAATTCCCTAGGTAGGACTCAAATTTGCCATCTTACTGCCTCAGCGTCAGTGTTGGGGTTGTAGGAGAGTGCCACCATACTGAGTTTATAATTTGAATTTTATACGTTCATTAGCCCTTTGTTTCCAGGGATTTAAAACATACAGAAATGTGGGGTGTGGTGTCACGCACCTTATAACCCCAGCACTTAAGGATGCTGTGGCCCACATGGGTTAGTGAGTTCACAGGCCAGCCTGAACTACATAGTGAGACCCTCTCAAAAA
>PVJX010001608.1:0-31540 GCA_004027295.1 Dolichotis patagonum | reverse complement strand
CCTGTAATTCCAGCACTGGGGAAACTATTGCAGTAGGATTTTTTTTTTTTTTTTTTTTTTGGTACCGGGGATTGAACTCATGACCTTGCCCTTGCCTAGGGAGGCGCTTATGCTGCTCAGCTGAATTCCCGGCTGCAGTAGGATCTTGAGTAAAACCAGCCTGAGCTATATAACAAGACACCATTTCAAAAACAGAAAAAAGAGATCCATAATACATGGGATTTTTATTTTAGGTGAAGAGCTTAGTTATTGGTACTTGAAAGAGTTTAGAGTGAATATATAGGGATTATAGAGGGTATTATTTTCATGCTGAATATTGTTTGAAGAGCATTTTTGTTATTTTTTTTAAGAGCATCTCACTGTAGTTCAGGCTAGCTTTGAACTCTATGTAGCATCATCCCAGGTTGGCCTTGAACTCCTTATGATCCTCCTGCCTCAGCCTCCTGAGTACTGGAATTACAGGCATGTGCCACCATACCTGGCCTTTTTTGCCAGGTATGGTGGCACATGCCTGAAATGATTTTATACTACCTATAATTTCCAGAGAAACTAATCCAGACATATTTATCCATGTATCCTGTGTAAGATTATTATGTTTTTCTTTCAGTATGAACACTAAATTCAATGCTTCACACTGAGCACAGCCCCTTTTTGTTTATTTTTTTGTTTTTTTGAGACAGTCTCATCATTGTTTTTTGTGGGCTGTTTTTGTTTTTGTTTTTGTTTTTTAAAGCAGGATCTCACTATGTAGTGTGGGCTGGCCTTGAACTTGCTTCTGTAGCCCAGGCTGAATTCCAATTCATGGTGTTTCTCATGTCTGTCTCCCAAGTGCTGGGTTTACAAGTGTGCCATCCGCCCTGCCAGAGTCTCATTATGAAGTTCAGTCTAACTCACTGTGTAGCCCAGGCTGGTCTTTAAGATGAACTGGAGGCAGTTCTACTTCAGCCTCCCAAACTGAGTTTTTGGCGGGTAGAGGAGGGGAACAGGGTCTATGTTGCCTGGAGTGGGTTCACAAGTTGAAACCTATCCTGGGCAGTTTAGCAACTTACTGAGACTTTATCTGAAAATAAAAAGTAAAAATGATTTGGAGAATTTAATTACATCAGTGGGAAGGCCTTTGATTCTGTTCAAGTGCTGAAAGGTGAAAGGACCCTCTGAAGAAAACTTTATTTTGTTTATGTTGATAGATTAATCTGTTAAATATTTAGTATCTAACTCTTTACATCTTTGGGACTTTAAACACAATTATAGAGGAGTACTCTGGAACCTTAATTTGTGAATCTGTTAATTTATTGCTATAGAAAATATAGGCTGCGATATGCAGAACTAAAATCTCTAAATTTTTTTATAAGGGAAAGTATTCCCCTAAATAGTAAATAATAACTAGATTTTTGCTAACCCATTGAGACTTCAGAGAAATTTTGAGGAAAGGGCCCCAAAAATATTTTGCCCTCTTTTACAGTACTTAATATCTTTTTGTAACCTATTTTAATCTCTACTCAAGTTGGTAGTCAGATCAAGAACTTCTTAACTTAATATCTGTATGCATTCATAATTAAACATGTATAGTAGCAATTCAACTTAAATTTATCTTCCATAAATTTTCTAATAGATTTAAGAAAAATGGGACTGGAAATGTAGCTCAGTGGCACAAGCACCTGCCTGGCAAGCACAAGGTCCTAAGTTTGATTCCTGGTACCAAAAAAAAAAAAAATTTAAGAAGGAAGAATACAAATAAAAACCTATTTTGTGTATGGTTGCCTTGCCTTCCCAGGACTGTTATCATTAATGCTTCCTTCCAAGAAGCTTTTACTGTATTTATCAACATTATTTGGTTTGGAGTTTTTTTGGAGGGCATTGGGTAGATATGTGGGACCTTCTTGTATTATCATAAATATTAAATCTTCAAATCAGAAATAATCAGAGCCAGGCATGGTGGCACACGCTTTTATAATCCCAGCACTCAGGAGGCTAAGGCAGCAGGATCATTGGACGTTTGAGGCTAGCCTGGGCTATGTAATAAACTCAAGGATAGCCTGAACTACACAGTGCAACCGACCCTGTCTCAACAAAACTAAGTTTGGAAGAGCTATAGGGAAAAAATAAGTAAATTTCTGATAAGTCTTTATTATAGGAAGTATGTATTGTTTGAAATCTCCAGACTAGAAAAACAGATAATGTGTGTCTCTATAGTTTGTAAAATAAACCTTAAGGTGTTGGTTTTCTATTTAGATAAGCCATCGCAAAACTCAGAAAACGAACAAAATTCTGTTACCTTGGAAGTCCTGCTTGTCAAAGTTTGCCACAAAAAAAGAAAGGTAATGTATAAAATGATGCTGGTAGAGTAGGTGCAATAATTTCCTGAATTTAACATGTTGATGCATATATCTTGGATTTTAAAGCCTTTTTTGTTGTTACTGTTATTGGACTGTGCACTGAACTAAATAACATCCCCAACACTTTAAAAATTTTTTGAGACAGGGGTTTGCTAAATTCCTCAGGTCTGACCTGAACTTATCATCCTTCTTCCTTAGCTTCCCAAAGTGGTGGGGTAGCAGGTAACCTTTTCTCTCTAAATAACTAAATTGCTCAGACTGGACTCAAATTTGCTGTCCTCTTGTCTCAGCTTCTCAAGGTACTAGGATTGTAGGAATATGCCACTACCCTTGATGAAATTAAAGGCTGTGGTAGTGGTGGTTGTTGGCATCGTTGTTGTTGTTGTCGTCGTCGTCGTTGTCGAAGGTGGAGTCTTGTTATGTAGCCCAGACTGTCCTTGAATTCAGGGTAGCCCTTTTGTCTCAACCTTCAGAATGCATGCACCATTACACCTGGTTGAAAAGCAGATTGTAAACCTCAGTAATTTAGAAGTTATGTCCATGGCGAAATTTGAACACTAATCATCTCTTGCCATCTTTCCCTATATTTGTTTCTTTTTTTTCTACTCCCCCCCCCCCAGGTCTGACTAGGGATCTATACATAACCTTGTTTATTGGAGCCTGACAATGAAAGAAAGTTTTATTTTTCTTTGTTTCTTCATGGAGACAGGATCTCCCTCTAAAGTCCAGGCTGGCCTTGAACTCGCTTACGTAACCCAGGTTAGGCCTGAACTCACTGTAATCTCTTGTCTCAGCTTCTGAGTGCTGCTATTACAAACACTGCACCACCACATCTGGTTCAGTTTTATTATTTTATGACATAAATTCAGGTTTTTTCCTGTCATCTCAGTCTGTTAGCTTATTCTATAGGTCAGTGGTGGCGAATTCTGTGACAGGTATGCTACAGCAGGCTGTTTATATCATTGAAAGCTCTAAAAGGTTTGCCATCTTGACCTTTGGTACTAGTACCCATTAAAATTTTAGATAAGGGCTACAAAAGAGAGGTTTTCCCAAAAGGATGATTTCTTTTAATGTCACTCTCAGGCAAAAAGAAAAATTTTGTGTTGTCAGTATTATCAGCCATTAAATTATTAGTTCATTGCTTCAAATTTTTTATTTAGGAGGAGATGAAATCATTTCACCATAGAAACAAATGTCATAATGGTCATTTCCTGGCAACCCACCAAAACCAACAGATGTAATTTAGGTAGTTTCAAATCCTTGAATCTCTTTTAAAAAGAGCAAGAATTGACATATATATAGATTCCTATTGGCATTCTTCTATGAACATCATATTAAAATGAATAAGAGCTTAGAAAAACTGCTACATCATTGGTTGGAAGTAGACTAACACGATAGAAGGCAGCAATATAAGTATAAAATTATTGTGAGCTGGTTGTGGTTGCATGTGCCTGTAATCCCAACACTTGAGAGGCTGAAGCAGGAGGATTTTGAGTTTGAGTTCAGATAGGGCTTCAAAATGAGTTCAAGGCGAGTTTGAACTACTTGGCAAGACTTTGTCGAAAGAATAGAGTTAAGAAATACTCCTCTGCTCTTCACACCTACGCACTTCTAGTCCCCAAACAATTTATGACAAGGAGTAAATTCTTCAAAAGATACTAGAGATAAAAGGTAAATTTGAACATATCCTTTGAAACACATTTTGTGTTTCAAAAACAAAGTAAATGTGTTCATGGAAGAGTATACACAACCTCAACTTCTAGTATTACTGGAGTGTAAGAGTTTAGAGGTGAGACTTAACATTTAACATTTTACACTGTCTTATAGAGTAGGAATTTTCAATTTTTAATGTACTTTTTTCTTGAAATTTTAGACCATAAGCAAACATTTAAAAAGGAACATTTGAGCCAAGCATGGTGGCACACACTTGTAATCCCAGCACTCAGGAGGCTGAGTCAGGAAGATCGTTGTGAGTTCATGACTAGCCTGGGCTACAAAGTGAGCTTAAGGTCATCCTGGACTGCATAGTGAGACTGTCTCAAAAAGACCAAAAAAAAAAAAAGGAACATTTGATACTCACTTCTTATAAAGGTCCCCTGCATCTTTCAGTTTTTTCCTCTGCTGTTCTCTTACATATAACTAGTTATGTAATAAGACATTATCTAAAAGATGGTTAGGGGGCCGGGGATTTAGCTCAGCGGTGTAAGTGCCTGCTTGGCAAATGCAAGGTTGTGAGTTTGATCCCCGGCACCAAAAAAAAAAAAGATGGTTAGTATCCCTCTTAACAGATTTAAATATATGGGTTTACTGTGTCATAATGTTAAGAAGTTATAAATATCTTTCATTTCTACTGGTCCTTATCACTTACTCTGTTAAAACAGAAAATTGAACAGAAATGTTAGATGAATATTTTAAGAAAGATAATTTTGTGTATCTGTAGTAATAGGGATTTAGTTCAAGGCTTTGTGCGTGCTAGGCAAGCACTATACCCACTGAATTTTTATTGATTTCATTATATTCCTCAGTTAATTTAATAGAATACAGTTGCTTCATATTTTCATTTTTGCTTCACAGTATTTAGAAATAGGATTTTTTTGTTGTTGTTAAATGATGTTTCTAGGGATTGAACTAGGGCCTTTGCACTGAGTTATGTCCCTAGCCCTTTTTTTATTTTTTATTTTGAGACAGGGCTTTGCTAAATTGCCCAGGCTAGGCTTCAATTTGGAATTTTTCCACCTCAGCCTCCCAGACTTCTGGGATTACAGTTGTGCATTGTCATGCCCAGGTCACTCTGGCTCACAGTGATGATTATTTTAATATACCATTTAGTAATCATGGCTTATACTGTGTTTCTTATAGCTGTGATAAAGTGTTGTTATGCTTACATGTAAATATAATTTAATAATCTTTACTTTTGCAGGATGTGAGTTGTCCAATAAGGCAAGTTCCCACAGGTAAAAAGCAGGTGCCTTTGAATCCCGACCTCAATCAGACAAAACCTGGAAATTTCCCGTCCCTTGCAGTTTCCAGTAATGAATTTGAGCCTAGTAACAGCCATATGGTGAAGTCTTACTCATTGCTGTTTAGAGTGACTCGTCCAGGAAGAAGAGAATTTAATGGAATGATTAATGGAGAAACCAATGAAAATATTGGTAATTTTTATTTCAATAGTTTGACTAGATTTTATCATTGGAGATTAAGGTAGTCAATGAAAATGATTAAACCAATGTTACTTTGTTTTTGTTCTTGTCTTTTTGAGACAGGGTCTCTTTATGCAGTTCAGGGTGGCTATGCGCTCACTTTGTAGCCCAGGCTGGTCTCGAATTTGCAACAGTCCTTCAGCCTTAGCCTTCCAAGCGCTAGCATTACAGGCATGTACCACCATGCCTGGCAAAACCGGTGTTCCTTCATAGTTTCTTTTTGAGTTATTTTAAAATTTTGTCTTTCCAAAGTCCATGTTACTTACCTATTAGCAAACAACTTTCTCTTTGTTGTAATTTATTTTGGTTTTATATTGTTTGGAGTTTGGATCTATTTCCCACATTGGCCTCTTAACTCCTGAATTCAAGTGGTGTTTTTACCTCAGCCTTCTGAATTTCCGGGACTATAGTTGCTCTCTGCCACAGCTGGCTTCTGTCGTTTTGTTATAAAAAATTTCAGTCATAACCAATTGAAAGGTTCTTATAGAAAACATTTGTCTGCTGAGCACTTAGATGTAACCGTGTTCTTTTCCTACCCTACTCTACCCTACCTGAGCTTGATCATTGCTGTGCCCTAACTCCTGGGCTCAAGTGCTCATCTCTCAGTGTTTGGACCATAGTTGCACATCACTGCATCCAACTTGAACATGAACATCGTATTACACTTTTCAGATATTGACACCCCCTAATCCCTCTAAACTTCCACCAATTCTGAATTCATCTGTTAGGTAATTGTTCAACTAACATATAGGTGGCAGAGATATAAAGATGATTAAATCATCCAATCCTGTTCTTCAGAGGCTCACTACCTAGGGAGATCGACGTGAAATAAATAGTTGTAATAAAATGATGAATGCTATAGTAGATACATAGGTAAAGTTCAGTGGAGAAGTGTGTTAGGAGAATAATCTTTTTGAGTTTCTAAGTATTCTTTGAAGTTCTTTGAAAGGAATTTGCCTAGCAAAGATCATTCCAAACAAAAATTAGCATTTGCAAAGATGTAGGGATATTGATAATGAATGTCAGAAAACAAAGGACATACATATACAGCAAAAACACGGAATTAAAACAGGTATGGTCTGAACATTATGTTGTAACTTCATTGTGATTTGTATTTCATTTAGAGTAAAAACAGCATGTTTTACGTTAAGGGATCATATATCATAATTAGCATGTTTTTGTTTGAATAATTGATTTATGAGAAATATTTTTTAAATACAGATGTTAATGAAGAACTTCCAGCCAGAAGAAAACGAAATCGTGAAGATGGAGAAAAGACATTTGTTGCACAAATGACAGTATTTGATAAAAACAGGTAATATTGATGGACAAGCAAGACTTCCATAATGTCCTAGAAATTTTTCATTCTGCAGTGGAATACAGTGGTGATGTGATTGTTTCTTTGTATTTGTTTTTTGTTATGAATAAGGAAATTTTTGCAAATACTAAATTTTTTATTTTATCACATAGAAAACAAAAGGATAGTTGAACTACTTGGTTCAGATTTGGCAAGTGTATATTCTGAATGTCTGCTCTTAAGACATTGTTGTGCGTAGTAAAAAGGCAACAAACTCCCTGCCTTTGTAGTACTTAACTTTTGATATTGACTGTATATCATTCCGTAGAAATAGCAACTAATGTCACTTAGTGGTGAGTGCCATGAAGAAAAATAAAAGAGAATAAATGGTTACTGTTTATAGAGAAAGTCTCTGTAAAGAGGTAATATTTGATCTGTCTTGAATGACATGGATCCTGTGCAAATCTTAAGAGTTACGTGTTTACTAAAGTTAAGGAACAAAATTATATATAATCATCATCTTGTGGCAATATGTGCATTCAGCACAGGGAGAGAATAAAAACCAGTGCTCAGAGTCATCAGTGCAGTTTCTGTTTGGGAATGGAACGCTGTAGCACCAGTGAAAGAGGGTCTAGGAAATAAATGGCAGCATTCTTTTGTACCACAGAATTGACAGATGAAACATCATGAGCTCTAATTTCTTGCATGAGTTTGATTTCTGGATTTCTGTTTTTGCTTTTGATTTCTGGTTTTTAATAGTTCACTGTTAGTCACATATAAGAAAGAGTCAAGAAAAATAACTGGACCACTCCTCCTGTTTTAAAAATACACTAGATTGATGTTATATGTAATCATTTGTAAACAGCTGGGTAGAAAAAGATGGAAAGCTCTTAATAAAAAGGTGATTAAAAATAATAAGAGATTTTCAGCTATCATCTTGTCTTAGAATATATAATCTAGTGCCACTTAATGTTAGTAATAGAAACCAATAAAGGTATTTTTAGTTAGAAATTTGAATGTAGATCAAAGATTTAAATAGAAAAAAAAGGAATAGCTGGGCATGGTAGCACATGGCTGTCATCCCAGCACTTGGGAGACTGAGACAGGAGGCTTGTTGCAAGTTTGAGACCAATCTGGGTTGCAGAGTGAGCTCAGCCTGAACTGCAGCATAGTGACACCCTCAGACCAAAAAAAAAAAATATATATATATATATATATGAATTAGGAGGTACTGATTACATCTATATCCATATACATCTATATGGAACAGTTTTCTTAATTTTTTTTGGTTTTGTCTATATCCAACCAAATAGGTTAAGGCATACTGGACTTCATTGATTCTGTTAAATGTTCTATTTTAGGCAACAAGAGGAGGGGTTTTGTTGTATACTCTTTCTTTTTTCTCCTCACGTATGTGTTCATATATTCCTTGTATAAATGATTATTTTGATATTTTAAAAAACTTAAGAATTTTTCCCTGTTTTACTTTCAAGTTTCCAAACCTATAGAAATTGTAAAAAAAAAAGTAACATCTGCATATCCTTCACCTGGATAATATTTTGCCACATCTGCTTTATTCCTTGAGGTTATATTTTATGTTGAAAGTTTAGACTACTTCATATCTTTCCTCACACTTACGCATGTATCTTCAAAGAACAAGAATATTTTCTTGCATTTTCACATCTATCATACTGTACTTGGGAAAATTAGTATATAATAAAAATGATATCTCCCAGTTTGACACCAATAATGTCCTACTTGTCCATTCTACTTCAATTGGAACAGTTTTCTTAATTTTTTTTGGTTTTGTTTTGTTTTGGAGATATTGGGGATTAATCCCATGGTCTTCACACTCAGCTACAATTCTAGCCTTTTTTTTTTTTTTTTTTTTTTTTTTGTGGACAGAGTCTAGCTAAGTTGCCCAGGCTAGACTTGGACTTATGATCTTCCTGCCTCAGCTTCCCACAGGCCTAAGATTACAGTTTTGTGGCCCCCATACCTGGATTTTATTTTATTTTTTTTTAAAAGACAAGGGCCTACAGTGTTAGGCAGGCTGAACTCAAACTTTGACTCAAGTGATTGTCTTACCTCTACTTCCAAAGTAGCTAGGACTATAGGTGTGTGCCACTAAAACCTACTGTAGCTTTAAAGTACAGGCCTATATTTGCACATTGTATCTCAGTATGGACTTGGCCTTTTACATCTTCATGATTAGATTCAGTTTCAGCATTTTTCATAGATACTAATTAGTGTGCTATATCACAGATCCAAAGGTAATACTAGGCTTGGTCACTTGGTTAAGGTGGCATATGCAGTCTTATTTTAACAGTACTTTCCCCCTTTTTGTTAACTAATACAATCTCTGGCAGTACATGAACCTTTTATACATCCTCCTCCAGTATCTTATTTTTCACTGGTGTCAGGAACCATTAATATCCATTAATGATTCTAATTTTTTTACCATGTGGGTTAGTAAATTCTATTTTTAACTTATTTTAATGTGTTCGTGTTGTCAGTACATTTTTGTTGTTGCTTTTTGGTTTTTTTGGTTAATGCATTTTAATTGTCAAATTATCCTAGATTTAGTCAAAGAGAGCCCTTTCAAGTAGGCTCTTACATCTTTTTACTTTTTTTCTCTGCTTTGTTCCCTTATTTTTTGGAATGTTAGATAGTCCAGACTTACCTTCTCCTTTTCATACCTCTGTTCTGGGACTGCTAGTATTACTACTTTTCCTTCACCACCTCTATTTTCTTCTTTTCCTTTTCTTTCTTTCTTTCTTTCTTTCCTTTCTTTCCTTTCTTTCCTTTCTTTCCTTTCTTTCCTTTCTTTCCTTTCTTTCTTTCTTTCTTAATAGGGTCTTAGGTAGTTCACGTTACCCTTGAACTTAACTGTGTAGCTCCAGGGTGGTCTCAAACTTGCAGCAATCCTCTTCAGCCTAAGCCTCTGCCTTACAAGTGCTGGAATTACAAACGTGCCAGCATGCTCAGTTTGGGATTTCTTTCAGGAGCCCTCATTTTGTTTTAGTGAGAGAGTACTATTTATAAAGAATGAACAAAATTCAAAAGCAATAAAGTATAAAAATAGAGTAAAATGAAAACCCAAAACTTCTTCAAAAAACAAAAAGCCATTCTAGCCAAAGTGAAAGTAAGAATGACAGCAGGGCATAGTGGCACATAACTGGGGTCCCAGCTACTAAGAGGCAGAGGTGGGAGGACCACTTGAGCCCAGGTTTCAAGGCCAGGGGCCAGGCTGGCCAACAGAATGAGTCCTTGACTCAACAAAAAAAGTTGGGGGAGAGGGAAGACAAATTGGGGGGCAGTTGTTTGCAATTCATACTTAGAGATCTTTTTCCCCTAACATAAAAGGATAGTAAAATTCAGAAGGATTATACCCTGCTGGCACAGTGGCACATATTTGTAATCCTGACTACTTGAGGCGGAGGTGGGAAGATTGCAAAACCAGATTGGGCAATTTAGGGATTCCCTGTGTTAAAATTGAAGAAGAAAAGCCTGAAAATATAGCTCAGTGGTACAGTACTTACCTATCATGCACAAGGTTCTGGGCTCAATCCCAGGTACCACTAAGAATTTTTTGAAAAGTTATAGCCCAACAGAATAAACAAAAGGCTACAATAAAGATTATAGAAAAAAGTAATGTGTGATTCTTAAACAGTTTGAAAGTTAAGACATCTGACTTTAAGATACACTGAGATGTCATTTTTTCACTTATCAGATTGAAAAATCAAAAAACATGATAAGCACTGTTCATGAGGCTGTGAGGGCAAGGCTTCCTCATACATTACAGGTAGGAGAGTGCATGGGATTGCAGCTATCCAATGAATGAATAAATAATAAAATGAAATATATAGCCATGTAGAAGCACAAGGGAAGCAAATTAACAAAGTATTTGGTTGGGTTGCTTATTCAAAGAACAAAGAAAACGTTTTTAAAGAAGAAAATTGCATTACCTGACTGATACTGGAAGCAGACTAAACACAAATAGTACAGGATATGGAAAAGGTAAAACGAAGAATCATTTTGGTTAGAGTTTTGGTAATGTCTGAATTTACTTACTAGATCTGGCTACCTAAGGCAACTTAATGTTTCTTTTCGGGAAATGGAACAGCAGCACATAGATCATAAAGATGTTAGATTAAATGAACCATGTAAAGTCTGTGGTGTAGTGCCTGGCTGATAGTAAGCACTTAGTAAATCTCTGTCTGTCTCTGTCTATCTGTGTCTGTCTGTCTCTCTCCTTTGCTTGCTTGCTTGCTTGCTTGCTTACTTACTTACAAGCACTCCACCACCAAGCTACCTCCCCAGCTCAGAGAGGCCTGATTCTTACTGGAAATGGTGATGAATTACTGAGTATGGCAGAAGAATAGCACTTAGAGTAGTAGTTGCTAGTAATGTTTAAAGGTGTGGAGACAGTTATATGAATTATTTACATACACACTTAAATGTACATAAACTAAGCCATATAAGTATAATTTAATTGATTCTTCGATTCAACCAGTATTTCATCTTTTCATCCATCTATGAAGTATTTATTGAGCACCTATATGTGCCAGGTGCCCACAGGTTTCTATGGTTATCAGATTCATCATTATAATCATTAATTAGTTTACTGGGCAAGTCTAAAAGGAAAGAATTGTAGTTCAAACATTTATAGTAGTTAAAAATAACAAGTATAATAATTAGTATTCCCTAAGGCAAATACTACAACACTGTTGTCCTATCTTTAAAAGTATAAAGCCTGCACACATGCTTTATACTTACATGTTTAAAATTTAAGAGTTTGAGACCTTAGGCATACTGTGTTTTAAATGTTTAAATTTATAGCTGAGTAGCTATAGTATTGAAGGAATTCTTTAGTTACATAGTTAGTATCAATAAAATTGCTTTTTTTAGAGCTGGAGTGTAGCTATATTTTTAAATCCTGTTGGGTATGTAAGCTAGTTCATAGATTTAATAAATGCTTTTTAGTGTAAATCTAAAAATGTAGAATTTGTGTATTTATAATAATACATACTTTAAAGTGTATGTGTTTGTCTAACAGGCGCTTACAGCTTTTAGATGGGGAATATGAAGTAGCCATGCAGGAAATGGAAGAATGTCCAATAAGCAAGAAAAGAGCAACATGGGAGACTATTCTTGATGGGAAGGTATGGACTACTTAGAAGGCTGAGCACTTTAATAGTTATGAATTCCCACTTTTGATTGATGTCTTTTTTTCCCCCCAAATGCAAATTCATGTTGAAAGTAGAGTTCTTTAAGTACTTTGAAAATCTCAAGTAAAATGATCTAGTCAAGAGTATTTCATGGAAAACATGGTTCTTAGAGCCAGACTGCCTGACTCAAATCTACTTCTAGCTGTGTGGCGTTTGGCAAGTCTCAGTTTTATTATCTGTAAAATAAAGGGTAGAGTTGATGGATTAAATGATAAAGAGTAAAATACATTTAATGTTGTGCCTGGCATACAATAAGTGCTCAATAAATGTTAAGTGCTATTTTAAATGTCATTCATAGGGGCCACGGTGGTGCAGCGCCTGTCTGGCAAGCGCGAGGTCCTGAGTTCAAATCCTGGTACCCACCCCACCCCAAAAAATCTCATTCATAGTAACAGCAGATAACATGTGATTAGTAATAAATTTATCAGTAAATCTGATTTAACTGATTCTTCAATTCATACTTAAAGCATATTTAAAATGATTTGTAATAAGGAGTAATACACATAAATTTCTGGGTTAGCCAGACTCAGCAAAATACAACAGTGTCAATTATTTCTAAACAGATAAGTATATTACAAATAGAATCTCAGAAGAAATGTTATAAGCCTAAATATTAGCCCCAAATTAATCTAGTAATGTGTAATAATGCTAAATAAAATTTGGGAAAATTTACTTACCAGGGAGTAGAACGTATCACAAAGTTAAAAGAACTGAAACTGTATGATGTAATCATAAAACTAGACAATCACTGAAACATACTACTGTAGTAGTTTCATATATATTTGAGATTTACTTTTCAGTAAAGGTGGTAGTACAGATCTTTTCAGGAAACATAAACTGCTCATTGTGACAGAACTGATCTCTAACCATTTGGAAATAAACTTAGACCAGAGGGCTTATAAACATGAAGGTAGAAATTAACATTTCATAACTTCAGAAAAAAATCTAGATGAATATTAATGAATTCTGTGGTGAAGAATACCTTTATAAGGATAGTGCAAAAGCCAAAAAACACAAAGTAAGAATGCTTGATTTAAGTAATGATTTGTATACTGCAGAAATCCAATGTTAAAAATAGAAATGGAGCTGGTGCTATAGCTGAATAGTAGAGCATATGCTTAGCATGCCCTGAGTTTAGTCCCCATCAAAACATGATGAGCTGGGTGAAAATATTTGATACAACACAATATTTTGAGTTTTTTAAAACAGTAAGAAAAGGGTTGAAATATGGTTCTGTGGTATAGTATGTATGCTTGGCACGCTTGAGCACCTGGATTCAATGCCCAGTACACTCCCTGAAAAAAAGTAGTAAGGAAAATGAGTAAAGTAACCCAGTAAAGGAAAATGAGTAAAGTGAGGTAATTCTTAACAAATGCACTTGACCAGAAAACTTCTAAGAAGATATCCAGCCTTAGTTTTCAAAGACACACAAACAAAAGCAAAACTAATTTTGAGTACTAGTTTGACAAAGATTAGAATGATTGGCCATTTGTAGTTTTAAGAGTGGGAGGATGCGTATTCTCAAACACTCAGATGTGAGCATATATTGATACGAGCTCAATGCAGGGCAGAACTGCCATATATATACCATTAAAACTTTATATACATAGATATAAATTGTCATAATTTCAGTAATAATTGGTCGAGTGTAAAATGTAAGTAGCAAATCTCAATTTTTATATTGTTGAAAAACTGGAAACATCTTAAAACTAGAAATACGGTCATTAAAAAGGATGATAGTTTAACAAGAGTGCTACAATTTTTACTAAATTGTATATAAACCCCTTTTTCTAAAATTAATGATAATAGTGGTTAATGCTGGGTAATGAGATTACACCTAATTTAATTTATTTATACCTATCTTTTTGTTTGTTTGCAGTTACTATTTTTTTAGTTTTGAATTTCTTGAAATATGTTGAGTGTATTTATGAGAAAACAAGGATTATATATGAGTTATTTCCTAAGAAATTGCAGCAATATGAAACAGATACCCTTTTAAGTGGAAGCATACGTTACACTTAAATTCTTCAGAGGTCTTTTAAATAAATGTAAAATTTACTAAAGTAGAGCTGGATTAATAGATAATTAGCTTTTGTTCTTTTTTTTTTATTACCAATTTCAGAAATGTTGTAGCAAATATGCTTGTATCTTTTCTGCATTGGAAATTTTTTTGTAAGGTAAATTCTTAGACACAGCCAGGTGTGTGACACATGCTTGTAATCCCAGCATTCTGGAGGATGGGGCAGGAGGATCATCACACATTTGAGGGAATCCTGGACTGCATAGAAAGATCCTGTCTCAAAAAACATACATACATTAAATTTTTTAAATTCCTAGATACAGACTTACTATATCAAAACTAGTTCATATAATCATACTTTTACTTCATTTTAATCTAAAATTAAATTATAGTAGTGGTAGTAATGCTAAGAACCAAGCCCAGGTCCACTACTCATGAGCTATATTCCTAGCCCTAAAGTTGTAATTTTTAGTAGGATTATTTGTAGTAAAGATGTGGAAGGACTAGGCTTATGCAGCAGTAAAATAACAGCCCATTGAACATTTCTATATGAGATACTAACATGCGAGCAGTCCTTGAGAATATTGGATCTCCTGTATCTGGATTGGGAAGTAAAACTTGGAAGCAGGGAGAATACTTAAGATACTACCGTAGTAAGGCAGTAAAAGCCTGTTTTTGTTGTAATCATTAAAGGAAGAGATGATGGTTATTTCGAGAAAGACTTGTTAATTACAAGAGAAATGAAAGAAATAGTCAAATGTAATTCCAGAATTTTTAGTTCTAAGCTTAACAGTACCTGAAAAAATTTATTTTAGTGTAACAGATAATGGATTTTTCGAAGTACCTTTCAGTTGATGGTTATATTGAGATCAGCAAGTGGCAATATCCTTAAGAGGCAAGTGGAAAAGTGACTTTAGAGTTCAAATACAATGATGAAGAAAGCTGGGCTTGATGGAACATTCCTGTAATTCTCTGGAAGCCTAAGGCAGTAGGATCACAGGTTAACACCTAGTGTGGACAGTTTAGTGAGACCTTATCTCCAAATTTAGAAAATGAGCTGGGATATAGTTAGGGCACTGGATTGAGTCTCAGTACAGCCCCAAAATAAGGGAGAATATGAAACGAATTTGGAGGTCATCATCCTTAGGTATGTTTTTGAAGAGGGGTGAAAGATTAAAGTACATGGTTGAAGTTTAGCTAGCAACTGAGGAGACAGAATTTGTCTTACAAGTTATTTAAAGTGGAGGAAGAGAGAGCCAGAATAGTTTGTTTCAAAACCAAAGAACAGATGAAAAGGCAGTCAGTGTCAGCATGAGAGAAGTCAAGGAAAACTACTAATTGCTGAAAGTACTCAGTTTGCAAAGAAAAAATAATTAGTTCTGTAAGAACATGTTGCAAACTAGCAGACTTTGGATACTGTGGTTTTGCTTTGTTTTAAATACATTTTGAGCTGTATAGGATGGCACACACCTTTTATTGAAGCAACTCAGGCTGAGGCTGGATGAGCGCAAGATCAAAGTCAGCCTGAGCAGTAGCAAGACCCTGTCTGTCTCAAAATTGAAAAAAAAATTCACAACCATAATCCCAGGATTTGGGAGACGAAGACAGCAGGATCGCTGTGAGTGAGAGCCTGTCTCAAAAAATTTTTTTTCAAAAAGGGCTGAGGATATAGCTCATTGCTGGAGCATCCTTGGTTTCAGTCCCTGGTACTAAAAGACATTTTGAATTGGTTACTTAAAAATGAAGTTTCCATGAAAACATTTTTACTTTGGTGTGGGTGGGTAGGTTGCTGTGGGATCAAACCCAGGGCCTGAAGCATGCTAGGCAAGCGCTGTAACATTGAGCCATATACCTAACACAAGTTTCTGACTTTTTTGAAAAGTGAAAATCGGTTTGTGCTATGTCAGTGTTCCTACGTATCAGCATTTCAGGTGTTGTTGATAAGTACTTGCCACTGTAGATAGCCTGAGCTCTTTGGTGGTGTCTGCTGACTGATCATTGATAACATCTATTTGACTTTTGAATTTTTGAGGAAAATGTGTTGATTTAAATAAAATCCACATTGACTTATTATAGTGATTGATTGTTTTGTTGTTCTATAGTTTCTTTCAATTCATTGTATGAATTTTTACTCTTTCCCTGTTTTTTGTTACTTAGAGACTGCCTCCATTTGAAACATTTTCTCAGGGACCTACATTGCAATTCACTCTTCGTTGGACAGGAGAAACTAATGATAAGTCGACAGCTCCTGTTGCCAAGCCTCTGGCCACTAGAAATTCAGAAAGTCTCCATCAAGAAAATAAGCCTGGTTCAGTCAAACCTACACAAACTATTGGTAAAGTTTAAAAAAAAAAAAAAAAAAAACTGTCAAAATAGTGGTTTTAGATTTAGAACTTTAGAATTTATACTTAGATTAATTTATTTTCATGTAATTATTTAGGAAATTTTATTTTCCTTATTAATGACTGTGGTAAATTAGAGTTTTCTGATATTAAGAGTAAACTTCATATTGTAGTATTGATAAATAATTCTTTATCCAGAACTTTTGTGTCAGGTATGTCTAGGTGTTTCATTTTTCTTCTGATAATTAAGGAAAATGATATGTAGTATGTATACCCTGTGTGTAGGGGTAGTATGTGTTTCTGCCTGCCTGTGTACATCCCCTGTGTGTGTATGTTTTGGAGCACTGAAGATTCAAGCCCTCCCACTTAGGTGTATTCCCAAGTCCTTTTACTTTTTGAGACATGGTCTTACTAAGTCATAACATTACCTAAGTTAGATTCAATTTGCATCCTCCTGCCTCACCCTGCCAGAGTGCTGGGATTATAAATGTACTCCCTCTTGTTACATTTTTTTTTTCTGTTTATTCTTGGTTACTGTGAATAATGCTTCATTGAACATAAATACAAATTCCTTTGAAATAATTGTAATGGGAGTCCTGGGATTATAGGGCTGAGCCAATACAGCCACTTTTTATGCCATTTATTATATATCCTAGTGGTATCTACAGATACATCTTCATGTCTTTTAGGATAAATTTGTCACAAATTTACTGGCTTTCATTTGCAGCTATGAAGTGCTTTAGAGCTGTAGTTTATAATATTTTTAATACATTGTAACATTGTAAATTACATTAACATACATTAACATAATACTGCAGCAAAAATACTGCAATCTTTTTAATGCATTGAAAAACCGAATTTAATGTCTGAGTGTTTTTACCATTATAAGATTGGATGAGGTTCATCAAAACCTGGATTTTACAAGATTAAATTCTGGAGTATACATTTTGTTTTTTGTTTTTGAGACAGGGTCTTGCTATGTAGTCCAGTCTGGTCTTGAACACACTGTGTAGCCCAGGCTGGCCTCAAACTTGAAGCAGTCCTCCTACCTCAGCCTCCTGAGGGCTGGGATAATAGGCATGTACTGTTACTCCCAGCTTTTTTAAATACTATTTTGTGGGGGGGGTACTGGGAATTGAACTCACACCCTCGTGCTTGCCGGGCAGGGGCTGTGCCACTGAGCTATATCCCTGGTCCTGAAATACATTTTTAAGAGGGAAAAAAATTTATAAATGGAGTTAGCTCTCTGCTTTGTTAAGTCCCAAGTTGCAGTGTTCTGTCATTTTCTTACCTGCCTACGAGGAACACTGTTCTTAACCTAATCATCTATGCATTTTTTTATCTGCTTGCTTAAGGAACGCAGAAGACTTGACATGTTATTTTTGACATTGACCAGTCTGTACACCCATTACGTGTAGGTTACTATAATAAAGAGAGAAGAAATAACTGAGGAAAGATCTTTCACATGAATTGTGGTCTGGTGCTTCTCAGAAAACTAAAGACTGAAATACATAAAACAGTTGCAAAGAAATTAATGGGAAGGGGACCAATTGTTGGAAAGAGCAGGGAAGGAAAGGAGGGGGTAGGGCATGAAAATAAAATGTACATGTACCTCCTCTCAATGATAAATAACCATTGTGTACTGAAAACAGGTACTTCATAATTAACAAAAAGCTTTATACAAAATTGTACATGAGATGGCTAGTTGTATCAAGAAAAGTACATAACTCATTTTCTGTTGGATCTGAACGAAACATACCAAAATTGCTAATAGTGATTAATTTCTTAGGTTTGTAGTGACTTTAATAAATAAGTTTTACTTACTTTCTAATAAACTAGCACTGAGTGGATCCCTGCTCACAAATGGGTACTGCAAATATAACAACCAGCAAAAAAATACAGTCTTAGGGTTGGGAATATGAGATGTATCTCAGTGTTAGAATCCTTACCCAGCATGCATAAAGGAGTTATTGTCAAAAACTAGTAACAACCAGAAAACCACACTAAGCCCTCCAAGCGCTAAAAACAATACAGTGACTACATAATTACATAAAGTTAAATTTTTATAATGGTTTGGCATAGATTTATATTTTTTGGTTTTTTATTTTTTGAGAGGAAATCAGGCTGTGTAGCCCAAATTGGCCTTGAACTTGAGGTGCTCCTCCTGCATTATCCTCTGGAATGCTGAGATTATAAGCATGTACCACCATGCTTGGCTAGCAGGTGGTAAGGGGGAAAAAAATGAATCTGCTAATTAGATTTTAACATCTGATGACAGGTTAGGAGGATTTTCTCTGTGATCATCAATTTTGGATTACAACAGAAATTGTTATATTACACTTACAAGGCAGGGTGTGGTGGCGTGCATACCTGTAATCTCCCTACTTGGGAGGCTAAGGCAGAAGTTTAAGGCTGGTCTAGACATACATAGTGAATTCAAGACCAGTCTGAGCTATACAGCTAGACCTTGTCTTAAAAACTCAAAAAACATAAGTGTAATTCTTTGTTTAATAATTTTGGCTAAATATTTTACTTTTTAGAAGCAAATATTTTCATTAAATATAAAATTTTTCAGCTGTTAAAGAAACATTGACTACAGATCTACAAACAAGAAAAGAAAAAGATACGTCAAATGAAAACCGACAAAAATTAAGAATATTTTATCAGGTAAACATACCCTTCTATTTTAAGTAATTCTATTTTAAGTAATTATGAAATTAGTTTTCTGTTACATATCTGAAATTATTTGGCATATTTAAATAAAAAGAGTAGCTCTAATGTGTTTTTAATCCTTGGCCCATTTTTGTTTTTTAGTTTCTTTATAACAACAACACAAGACAACAGACTGAAGCAAGAGATGACCTGCATTGCCCTTGGTGCACTCTGAACTGCCGCAAACTTTATAGTTTACTCAAGCATCTTAAACTCTGCCATAGTAGATTTATCTTCAATTATGTTGTAAGTAGGTTTTTATCTTTCCTTACCAATAATATACATGAAATATAAGAAGACTTGAAAGAATTGTACTTTGTATGTTGATAGATTATACCTGAATTATTGTGAATAATTCAATTTATAAATATTTGGAATAATAATTTAATATTTGTATAATATACCTACATTCACTCATAATTCTTACGTCAGGTCTTTGAAGTCAAGGGGTACTTTTTTTATTTGTGCCCAGGTAAGAAATTGTAGCCAGGTGTGGTGGTACACACTTAAAATCCCAGCACTTAGGAGGCAGAAGCAGGATTGCCACAAATTCCAGGCCAGCCTGGGCTACATAGTGAGTTCAAGGGCAGCCTGAACTACATTGCAAGACCCTCTCTTCCAATAATAATAATATAAATTGTATAAAGACACCAAGTTAATAAAAATACTATCAGTATCTTAATACATACATTTTTTTTACTCCAGGTCTTCTGACTTTTCATCAGGGTATTGTGCCTGGTTTATTTTAGTTGTCAAAACATTAAAAACCCACAAATAACTCTTTAATTAGATTGGAGGCATTGGTACTTAGGGTTGGATAATTAATGTTTTGTTTTCTTAAACCTTGCTATTTTTGTTACAGTATCATCCAAAAGGTGCTAGAATAGATGTTTCTATCAATGAATGTTATGATGGCTCCTATGCAGGAAATCCTCAGGATATTCATCGCCAACCTGGATTTGCTTTTAGTCGCAATGGACCAGTAAAGAGAACACCTATCACACATATTCTTGTGTGCAGGTAGGTAAGAAGGTCATACAACAAAAATGTGTTTTCTGGCTTTTTTGGATGATGTTAGAGAAACAGGCAAGCCAGGCAAAACTACTAGTTCGAAGAAAATCATTATTTCAGTATTAGGTAAGTCCTGGAGTAGTATGGTATATTCTAAGGTGTCTGCTGCTCTAGAAGTTTTTCCAGTTCTTTCTCTTCTCATTTTTTGTACTGAGGATTGAATCCACAGAGCACTGAACTATATTTATATTCCCCAAGTGCTGCGCCCTCCCCCTTTTTCTGTGAGACAGGGTCTCACCATGTAGTATAGACCAGCACTGAACTCACTATGTAGCCCACACTGACCTGGAACTTGTGATCCTTCTGCCTCAGCTGCCTGAGTGCTGGGATTATAGGTGCGTGCCACTATATCTGGCTCCTTTTTATTTTTTAAGTTATTTTGAGATAGGTTCATGCTAAATTACCTATGCTAGCTTCAAACTTGCAGTCTGGTTGGCTCAGGTTTCTGAGTAGCTGTTATTAAAGCGTGCTATACTATGGTTGGTTTCTTTTCAGCTTTTTCCCCAAGTTTTAACTGTTGCTCGCTGCTGCTGTAGCGGTTAGGAATATTGAAGAACTCTCCCAGTAAATGTCTCTGTGTGGATACCTTGGTAGTAACCTGCAAGAAAGGGATTTACTCTATTTGGGTACTGTTACTGGTAAAAAATTCTATCCCTGTTGACTTATTATGTACATGATGGTACACTGTTAGTACTTACCCTCTTTCCATTAGGCTTTACAATCAACAATGGTGTGTTTACAGCAACAGATTTGACTGCTAAGATTAAAATTTTATCTCCCTTTTTTTTATACCACGAATTGAACTCGGGGCCTCATACTTGCCAGTTGCTGTGCCACTGAGACACATTCCCTGGCCCCAAAGTTTTATCTTTGTAGAATTAAAAAAAAATTCAGGGTGATTTTTTTATGTGGAGTAGCATGGTTTCTGCTTTGTAAATATGCATGTTAGAGGACATAATTTTTTTTTAAAGTACCTAGTTTTGACTTTTTTTTTTAATACCGGGGACAGAACTCACAACCTCACGCTTGCCTGGCAGGTGCTTATGCCACTGAGCTAAATGCCCAGCCCTCAAAATTTTTTTTATGGTACTAGGACTTGAACCCAGGGGCACTCTTATCACTAACACGTATCTCCAGTTCTTCCTCTTTCTCTGGCTTTGTCTTTCTGTCTCTCACCCTTCTTCCCCTCTGCCTCTTCTCGTTTTGAGACATGGTTCAACTACAGGCTAGCTTCAAATTTAATATCCTTTTTTTTTTCAGTGTCCCAAGTGTGCCACTACACTTGGCCATACAAAATGTTTACATGTGTATTTCTGTCATTCCGAGCCTGAACTAGTACTTAATTCCTTTTAATTATTTTTAAGCTTTATGTTTTTCTGTTCTGTTAAGTTTTTCATACCCAGAGTTTATCTTTAAAACTTTAGTGTTTTTTTGCCAGGTGTTGCAGTACATGCCTATAATACCAGCACTCAAGAAGCTGAGATAGTAAGTAGGATTGCTGAGAGTGTGAGAATCAGTTTAAACCACATAGCAAGACTGTCTCAAAAAACTAAAAAAAATTTTGGTTTTTGTTGTTGTTTCGTTTTGACATAGGGACCCATTTTAGGTGTGCAACACTGCTCTCAGTTTAAATTGATATGTAATACATCCGTTTCTTATTAGATACAGAAAGAAAATAATTCTGAGAGAGTTGTTTCGACAACTACTGTTGCGTGGTTAATTTTATAAAATAATCATATTGTAAATTACTGCAGATCTCATACTCACATAGTTGGATGTTGCAGAGACTGTATCACCATTTCTTTTCAATAGGCCAAAACGGACAAAAGCAAGCATGTCTGAATTTCTTGAATCTGAAGATGGAGAAGTGGAACAGCAGCGAACATATAGTAGTGGCCACAATCGTCTGTATTTCCACAGTGATACCTGCTTACCTCTCCGTCCACAAGAAATGGAAGTAGACAGTGAAGATGAAAAAGATCCTGAATGGCTAAGAGAAAAAACTATTACTGTAATTAAATTATCCTCTTCATCATTTTTGGCGGTGATCTTAGGATTTATGAATAAATGAATTTTGTTTGAAAATGTTTAACATAAACTAGACATAAGAGAACTCTTTTCTAAATTTCAGGATCATGTATACTTTTATTATGTCATTTTAAAAAACTGTCAAGTGAAGAAAAATCAGATCATCTTTATAAATTTGTATTGGGTATTTTCATTTTGGTATTTTAGGTAACTTTCATAACTTAAATTTCCCTTTTAGAATTATTCAATATAAATTGATTTTAAGAAATGTTGCCACTTCACTAGAATTAAACATTCCATTTTTGACATTCTTAGTTTTCTTGTAGAAATGCCTCATTTTTTATACTTAAAGATTTTTTGTTGGGTTCTTTTGTTTTTAGCAAATAGAAGAATTCTCTGATGTTAATGAAGGGGAGAAAGAAGTGATGAAACTATGGAATCTCCATGTCATGAAGCATGGGTATGGCGTTTCTAAATTAATTTAAATATTTCATTATTATTTATACTCATTTCACTGCTTCAAAATCTATAATCTACCTGTTAGACAAATCTTATTTAAAATTCCATTAGTGTAGATATGTGTTTAAAATCTAACCCTAAGCCAAAAGTATTTCTAACTGCATAAACAGTGGTCAGAGAATATAGAGGGAAAGTGTTAGCTCCTATTTCTTTTAAACAACAGAGTTTTAAAAGGAGTTGGTTTTCTTTCAGTACTTACATTAAATAGGAAAAAATCTTTAATCTTATCATTGGCTGAATTTAACTCACATACTGCAACTTAATGTATAGGTAAAATAATTTCTAAATGCCTGTTAGAGTAATATAGTGTACACACACACACATACACACACACACCACCCCGCCCTTCCCCACCATTGTGCTAGGGATCAAACTCATGACCTTGCGCTTGCCAGGCATGCTCTTGTGCCGTTAAGCTATAACCCCAGCCTCACCCCACCCTTTTCAAAAGAAGTTCCTGCTATATCACCCAGGTTGGTTTCGAACTTCTCGCAGCCTCCCAGGTAGCTGCGACTATAGGTACATATCACTGTTATTTTTTCCTCTTTGTCAGGCAGTACAAAATAATACCCCATTTTCTACACATGTGGCAGTTACCTACCACAACCATTACCATAGGTTTTTGAAAATATACCTTTATTATTCAGAATAAAATATGTGGCTTTTTTTTTGGTACCAGGGATCAAACTCATGACCTTGCATTTGGCAGACAGGCACTTAAACCACTGAGCTAAATCCCCAGCCATTGTTTCTCATCATTCATTTGTTACCATTTTAGAGGTCAAGGTAGAGCATTTCTTTCTTCTCCTGCTTTTCTAGCTAAAGTATGTTCCTAACCATTGGTTTTCTTACATATTTTCTTCCTCTGCTGTGTGACTATTTACCTGTCATTTCACATATTTTTTTTCTCTGCTTGCTTTATGAGATCCTCATTTATGACTTACTTTTTTATGTGTGTTGTTTTATTTTTGAGACAGTGTCTCACTAAATTTAGGCTGCGCTCGAATTTAGGGTGCTCCTGTCTGAGCCTCCAGAGTAGCTAGGATCACAGGCGTGTGCCATTGCGCCTAGCATTTCCTGTACAGTACTGCTATCTAGCCTGCCTACCACCTCACAGGTGTAAAAGGCTGAGTGTGAATCTAGTGAGCAGCTTAGTACGCCCTAACGTTCAGGGGTTCACTAGGACCAGGCATAATAAATCTTCAGAGGGTTGATCTGCATCAGGGTCTAAGGAACATACTTTCTTCCTCACAACTGGATCGGTTAGTGCTTTGCAGTGGTAAAGAATTATTTTCAAAACTGCGAATTTTCATTCACATTTAAAGATATTTACATTCGCTATCAATCATTCAACAACCAGAGTGATCAAGAGGGCAGGTGAATTGCTTCTTTGTGCAGGCTCCTTGGCCGTGGCTGGATCTCAGGGCCATTCTCTGGTTGTCCTCCTGGCTCACGCCTCGCGCTTACCAAGAGGGCGGGCGAATTGCTGCTTTGTGCAGGCTCCTGGGTTCCACCATGGCCGTGGCCAGATCTCAGGGCCATTCTCTGGTTCTCCTCTTGGCTCCTGCTGGAGGGAGGCGCTTACCAAGAGAGCGGGCAAATTGCTTCTTTGTGCAGGTTCCTGGGTTCCACCATGGCTATATGACTTACTTGTAGATGATCTGAGAGTCTTCATTTATGTTAAGCACATGTGTCTGTCTGTCTGTTTATTTATTTTCCCATTTCTATGCCATCTCTAGTTTTTATCTTGAGGCAGGCTGGGTTCCAACATAGGGCCCTTTTGCTTCAGCTTCCTAATGTCCTGGGCTTGTAGGGATGGACCCCCACATCCCACTTAATCTGTTTTTAAATTTCTAAAATGATATGTTCATTTATTATTTAAGCTGTTCAGTTTCTTTGATTGTAACCTAACTACTTGCTAAGGAATCATTTACTGGGTTTGGATAGATCGTCTTTATTTATTGTTTTATAATGGTTACTACTGTGTTTGACAAATACTTTATGTCACTATTAATGTGGTTTTTTTGTTTTGTTTTTATTAAATAGGTTTATTGCTGACAATCAAATGAATCATGCCTGTATGCTGTTTGTAGAAAACTATGGACAGAAAATAATTAAGAAGAATTTATGTCGAAATTTCATGCTTCATCTAGTCAGCATGCATGACTTTAATCTTATTAGCATAATGTCAATAGATAAAGCTGTTACCAAGCTCCGTGAAATGCAGCAAAAATTAGAAAAAGGAGAATCTGCTTCCCCTGCAAATGAAGAAATAACTGAGGAACAAAATGGGACAGCAAATGGATTTAGTGAAATTAACTCAAAAGAAAAAGCTTTGGAAACAGATGGTGTCTCAGGGGTTTCAAAACAGAGCAAGAAACAAAAACTCTGAAAAGATCTAACCCCATGTTATGGACAAACACTGAAATTGCATTCTAGGGAATTCAGCCTCTAGGAAGAGTTGTGCTTTTGTTTTTTTCTTTTTAAATCATAGATTCCAAACAGGCAGTGTTAGATGAAGTAAATGATTTCAACAAGGATGTTTGTGTATCAGGGTTCCACCTCAGTTCCTTATACAGCATTACGTGTATTTCAGTTTTATTGAGGTCATTAAAACATTTTCTGGTTTGAGCATGAAAAGCAATATTTCAAAGAAAGTACCTTTAACTGCAACGATTGTCTTACAAATACATTGAATTATTCTAAAACTTATTTCATATACTTAATTTATAATGCTTTTTGCATTTGTGACTGGCTGTTTTTCTATTTTGTAATTGTGAAACATTTTTTTGAGGGAAAATTGGAATGTGATTCTTTTTTAGAAGTTGAAAATTTTGTCAAATCGTTGCATTACTACTAGCAACAAACCTTGATCCTTGATTTTTGAAATCATTTATTAATTTGGAATGAAAAATACAATGCAAGATATACATCACATAAGTTAATTTTACAGTTTTAAAGTAGCACTTCTTCATCTTATGCCTGTTTGAGATTTCTTACATTGTCAGTGAAGTGTCATGTTGGTTTATAGGGGTTATTGACCATTTGTTTTTGTGTGGATTTTAGTGCATTGCCCATCCAGTATGTTTTTTAAACTTGAACATTTTCTCTTTTTGGTTTTTCTTTCAATTAAGTAGTAACAAGAGGAATTCAGCTATACACATTTTTCTCGTTTGGATTGTAAATGAAGGGAAGAACAAGTTTTGAGATTAAGATGCCACTTTGAAAAGTGGGTGGGGGGTGTTCTATACTAAAAAAAAAACCAGAAAATGTTAAACCTGTTCTTTGTTTTTTTCATTGCAAGGATTTCTTTGTAATGTATTTCATGGTTAGACTATCCAGTACAGACAAGCTGACTTGAATTGTTTTGAGCAATTTTTCCCTGTGTTGTGTGTTTTGCGCACATATTTGCAGTTGGATTTTCTCCAACACAAATCGGTTTCACTACTGGCACATTAATAAGCACCAATAGGTTTTTATTCCAACTTCAAGCACTGTGGTTGAGTGACATCACCTCAATTTTTTATTATCCTTTAGAGATATTGCATTTTCATATTCTTTATTTATAAAGGATCAATGCTGCTGTAAATACAGGTATTTTTAATCTTTAAATTTCATTCCACCACCATGAGATGCAGTTCCCTATTTTGTTTAGTGAAGGGATATATAAGCTTTCTAATGGTGTCTTCAGAAATTTATAAGTGTAAATACTGATTTGATTGGTCTTTAAGATGTGTTTAACTGTGAGGCTATTTAACTATAGTGTGGATGTGATTTGTCATCCAGTATTAAGTTCCTGGTCATTGATTTTGTGTTTAAAAAAAAATAGGAAAGAGGGAAACTGCAGCTTTCATTACAGACTTCTTGATTGGTAAGCTCTACAAATGGCAAGTTCCACTAAACTCATTTTGCCTCTTGAGTAGTGGATTTTGAGCATTTCTCTTGGGCTTTAATTTGCTAAAGCTGTGCACATATGTAAAAAAAAAAAAAATAGATTATTTTAGGGGAGATGTAGGTGTAGGATTATTGCTTATGTCATTTCTTAAGCAGTTATGCTCTTAATGCTTAAAAGAAGGCTAGCATTGTTTGCACAAAAGTTGGTGATTCCCTCCCCCAAATAGTAATGAAATTACTTCTGTTGAGTAAACTTTTTATGTCATCTTATAATAAAAGCTGAAAAAAATCCCTTTGTTTCTATTTATAAAAAAAATGCTTTTCTATATGTACCCTTGATAACAGATTTTGAAGAAATCATGTAAGATGGTAAAGCATTTGAATGGTACAGTAGGTGTAAAAAAAGAATTCAGTTTAAAAGAACGTTTGTTTTTACATTAAATGTTTATTTGAAATCAAATGATTTTGTACATAAAGTTCAATAATATAAAAAGCTGTATCCTGTTTCATTTGCTTGGTTTTGGTCACTTATTCATGAATGTCTATGTCAAAATTACATTTTAGCATAGTGAAAATCCAGGAAAAGTACACTAACTTCAAATGATGAGTCAGAACTAATAAGAAATTAAGAAAAAATTGTTCAAATCTTGCTTTCATCAGTTATATCTAGTATGTTACTTATGGTAATACATAAATGTTTTTAAATATGTACAGTACAGAGTAGTATCTGTTAGCCAAACAGCTACCCATCTTTCACTGTGAATTTTTTTTCCCCTCAGCACTAGGGCTTGAACTCTAGGCCTTCACACAGAGCTACATCCCCGTTCTTCAATAGTTTCATTTTTTAATTTTGAGACATTATTGTTTCAATTGCCCAGGTGGGCATACACCACCATATTCAACTTCCATTTTTCTGTTAGTGAAAAAGAATTATCCACTACAAAATTTATAGAGTAGAAATACAAATAAGCCACTAACATACTAATTTTATAATGAAATTGATGGTTCATCTTTATGGCTATTTCAGTGGAAACTGTCCTTTGATGTTTTAATCTGATTTTTGCCCAGACACACTAGGGAGTAGGATATTCCTTAGCAGTGCTGGGCAACGTCCGCTAGTTGCTGCTTGACCACAAACGGTGAAGGCTGTTGTGCAGCTGACTACTGTTAAGCTGTGTTGGGTAGGTTGGGTGAACTAAATGCATTATGGGTTCATTAGAACATAACCACATTGTAAGTGAAGAGTCATCTGTACTGTATTCTACAAGGTCAGTAGTTGAAACTAACGTAAGCAGTTGGAAGAAAATTGACGGGACAATTCAGTAGTTTTTGCTTTATATTCCAATAAAAGCATGTTGCTGTGTATTCTGAGCTGAATGCAGCTATGTACTCTCCAAACTCACTGTACATTTATTGTGCACAGTTTGCTATGTTTCATGAGACTTCAGTATTGTTTACCATACTATGGCCTTTGACTTGGTGAGGTATGGTACCTCTCATATATGCAATGTCTCCCCAACAACTAGATCACTAGTGTACACAAGAATTTAAGTATGTACCACGTACTCCATTACTTGAGTACATTTGATTTCTAGAATTCTTACCTTCCTGTGTGTTTCCACAAGTGTAAGGTGGATTTGTATACAAGGATAAAGAGTTACTCGATTCTTAGGCAACATAAAAATGTTACTGACATGTCTAATGGACGAATCTGGAAGAACAGGGCTGAATCTCATGGACATTTTATCAATTACGGCCCATTTCTAACAACCATGCTGTCCACACAGCAAAGCTACAGGGGCAGCCTGCAGATGCTCCAACTCTCATTATAATTTGTGTCTCGGCTGCTGCTACATCCTTCCTAACCCAAGAGACTTCTACTTGCTGCTTTTCCAGCCCTAGAATTCACTGTGTAGCTCAGCGGGTTTGCACTCCCAGTGACCTCCTGCCTCAGCCTCAGGGCTGGGAGTACGGGTGTGTGCGGAGGCGGCAGCACTGTCCAAGTGCAGGGAAGAGGAAGCTAAGACTCAGATCCTGCTTCAAGCGTTCCCCCGAAGGGCTTAAGGTAAGAATTTCTCTTAATTTACTTCCTCTTCCTGGCCCTCAATAAGAACACATAAGGTTGAAGGTATTTTGCCTTTTTAAAATTTACACACAAACCTGACATCTGTCAGTTACGTGACTTTTTTTTAATGGTATGGGGATCAAACCTAGAGCCTCGGATTGCTATGAAAACACTAGCACTGAGCTACATCTCCAGCCCTTGTTAGCTCTACTTCATAAAAGGACAGACAGTACCAAAAATAATAATTTCAGAATAAAGCAGTCTTTTAAGTGGAATAAATTTAGATTTAGAAAAAAAACTCAGTATGGAAACTTGATTGCTTTGGTACGAGCTACTCCTAAATCACCCTTCACAACAGAATCATTTAGTTTCTTTTTTTAAAAAAAATCTCAGCACTAAGAAAAATTAAAATACGTTTTTAAAAGCTTTCCAGGTGATTCTAATGTTTAGCCAGGGTTGGCAACAACCGCACTACAAGACAGAAAACCTCTAGGCATTTATAAACCAGTAGGGTTAGAGCAGCTATCCCAAAATCAGGAACAAGACACCACTCCTATTCAATACAGTGCCGGAAATACTAGCCAGAGCAGTCAGACAAGAGAGAGAAATAAAAGGAGTGAGGACAGGAAAAGAAGTTAAACTATCATTATTTGTAGATGACATGATACTCTACATAGAAGACCCCAAAAACTCCATTAAAAGACTACTAGAGATAACAAATTCAGCAGTGTAGCTGGATACAAAGTCAACACTCAAAAATCAATAGCATTCCTGTACACAAACAAAAACTCCATGAAGGGGGAAATTATGGAAATATCATCTTTCACAATAGCATCTAAAAAAATGAAATATCTAGGAATCAACCTAACCAAGAATGTAAAAGACCTACATGCTGAAAATTATACTACTCTAAAAAAGGAGATTGAAGAGAATATTAGAAAATGGAAGGATATTCCTTGCTCTTGGTTAGGAAGAACCAACACTGTGAAAATGGCCATACTCCCAAAACTGTTACACAGATTTAATGCAATCCCAATCAAAATACCATTAATATACATACATTATAGATCTAGAGAAAACATTCCTAAAATTCATTTGTAAGCAGAAGAAACCTAGAGTAGCAAAGGCAATTCTGGGCAACAAAGGCAAGACAGGAGGCATCTCAATTCCTGACTTGAAACTACTACAAAGCCAGTGATAAAATCAGCATGGTACTGGCAAAGAAATAGACCTGAGGATCAATGGAACAGATTAGAAGATGCAAACACTACTACAAAGACACTCAGCCACCTGTTATTTGACAAAGGGGCTACACATGTTCACTGGAAAAAAGATAACCTCTTTAATAAAGTGGTGTTGGAAAAATTGGCTTTCCACATGCTAAAGACTGAAAATAGACCCATGCCTATCACCATACACTAAACTAACATCAAAGTGGATCAAGGATCTAAATATTAAAACAGAAACACTAAACCTACTGGAAGACAAAGTAGGTCAAAATCTTGAAGACAGCCTGAGTATCTGGCTCAATGGCTTAGCATCCAGCCTAGCCAGCTGGCAAGCGTGAGGTCCCCGGTTCGATCTCTGCATTCTCTCTTGAGGCTGGGGATTTAGCTCAGCAGCATAAGCACTGCCTGGCAAGTGCGAGATCATGAGTTTGATCCCCAGTACCAAAATAAATAAATAAATAAAATCTTGGAGACATAGAGGTAGGGAGAGATTTCATGAATAAAACAAATGCAAACCGCACGGGAAATACTTCAAAGAATCAACAACTGGGATCTCATATGACTAAAAAGGTTTTGCTCTTCAAAAGAAATCACCAACAAAGTGAAAAGAAAACCCACAGAATGGGAAAAAATTTTAGCCAACAATCCCCCCAACAAAGGACTTATGTCCAGAACATATAAAGAACTGAAAAACATCAAGCCCCCCAAATTCAAAGACCCTCTCTAAAAATGGGCATTGGAGATGAACACACAGTTCTCAGATGAAGATATACAAATGGCAAGTAAATATATGAAAAAATGTTCACGATCACCGGTCATTCAAGAAATGCAAATTAAAACAGCATTGAGATTTCATCTCATTCCGGAAAGAATAGCTGCCATCAAGAAAACAACAGATAACAAATGTTGGCAAGGATGCGGGGGGTGGGGGGGAAGGAACACTGCTCCACTGTTGGTGGGAATGCAGACTGGTGCAACCACTGTGGAAATCAGTATGGAGATTCCTCAAAAAACTAGGATTGGCTGGCAAGCCGCGGCCACCCCAGGGCAGGGAAACCAGAAGCAAGAGCGTCTCCTGAGATCCGCGCCATGCTGGAACTTAGGGCGCCGAGCCAACCAGTAAGCAGTCTGCCGCCCTGGAGAGTGACTGTGGTCTGGGGAGCCGCGGCCACCCCAGGGCGGGGAAACCAGAAGCAAGAGCGTCTCCTGAACTATCACACATGTTCAAATTCCAATGAGACACAGTGTGGTGGATGGAACCAATGGTAGTGGAACGGAAAAAGCATGGTAGGACTTCTGAATATGTGTGATAGTTCAAACAATTTTTTTCTTTTTTATCAAAAATGAGATATTATAGTACCCATTGATCATTTTGTTATTCGGTTCAGAAAGCCCTCTAATTCTTTCACTCTATGTATGGCTTAATACTATTGTGTTATGTTTGATATTATTGTATTTGAAACTATGCTCAACTATAGCAGAGTAAGAGATATGGTGTTAGATACTGTTGATGTCCAGTTGACTTAATGTAAAGTACTGTGTTGCCTATGTTGTCCTGTTCTGATCTGCTCTGTACTGCCCCCTTTTGTTTTATTC